>BMAU01021241.1:0-45000 GCA_019973935.1 Trichonephila clavipes
CTAATTCCAGATCGATAAGATTTAATAGTCAACACATATCAGCATTAATTTGCGAGCACCATCTTTAAAGCAGCGATACTTTACGTATGTTTTTCAGTGTCATCGACTTGAAGCCACCATCATGGCGTGTTTTTACTCCTGCTCTTGGCGCTCAGAACAGGATGTAGAAACAGGCGAATAAAGACCTTCTTTTTAAAAGAACTTTAATCCTGATTCTGTCTTTAAAATCATGATAGAATTTAAAGCCAGCAGGATTTTTATTTTCGAAGATTTTAAGTCACAACGTAAAAAACTAATATTTTTACATAAATAATTTTTAACATAAAAACTAACGCCAACAGACATGGCATAACTGATATGGAATTTTGAACCCGACGGCACTCAAGCCTCTGCAGCTGAAGACGTTGGGTTACCAGAATTAATCTATGGTACGGAAAAACGGCGCTTTATTAATCTCGAAAGAGCATCGCTCATACCCACTTAAAGGAAAGTAGAATCATCCTCTTCTTAACAAGATTTCAAGAAGAAGTGTACTTTAAAGGGAAATGGAAACAAGGAATGGAGATGTAAGATAAGCAGAGAAGTAGATACCTGATGAGAATTACAACAACCTATAAACATTATTAAAAATGATATTCAATTTGAAGATCTGGGCTTTTTCAAAATATAAACCAGAGACTATCCAAGCATTTAATTTAAGAAATTTTTAAAAGTACATTGCGTTTCGCCCCAATATACCAGAGAAACAAAGAAGAATCTATTTCTCTAATAGTTAGTAGATGGGGCTGTGAGACTTACATCCAATCACAATCTGTCTGAGAAGATTTATGACGAACTGAAAAAATAATTTTAATACGTGAATTCAGAACACAAGTCAATCCACGGGGATTCCTCTTCAATTATAAAACAAGCACTAAAGAGACCCGCATATAAAGGGATTACAGGTAAAAGAAATGCATCCAGGATAAACAAGGAAGAAGAAGCTGAAAAATATTACATCTTAAGAGGGATTAAAAGAAATGAGCCATAGGAAATAAAGTTACAAAAGCTACCTTAAGCATGGAAGACTGAAGGAAAAAACTGAAATTCATAAGATATCCGAAAAAAGGAAATCAAAAATCAAGTAAGAATGAAGTTATATACTAGTATCCAATGACAAGAATACATATCCGCCACAGATAAATTTGCCATAGACAACAATATGATGGATGGAGTGGAAATGACTGATCTCAACAACCGGATACCATAGTTATTACAAGATATAAAGTGTATACTCTCCCTCGGTGTCCATCACTAATCATCATCCTTCCTTTTCACTTCAGCGGCTGACTTTATCAGAAACCAACGATTTTCACAACGACCGACAGTTTGCGACCAATGTCAACTTTCTACCGTCAAGAACACAAAGAAACAATAATGCAGTATTCCTTATCATCAAACATGAGGAACATAATCATCAAGGAAGAATCAACACAAACAAGTTGATGTCCTCTTGGATTTTTGGGATCAAGAAGTGTCAGCCTTATTCCCAAAAAATATAATATCACAAATCCAAGGGGATACCACAATGTAGGTATATCAGGAACAAAATTGCCACCATCAATGAAAGAGAGTGGAAGGTGAGTGGGGGCAATTACTTTACAATTTAATAGGAGGAATTGTGAAATATTAGATTCTCATAGTAAATGTAGAACTAAGAGTATTTAATAATTTCCTAATAAAATATATGATATTTTTTGAATTAAATATTAATTTTAGTGATTTATAAAATTTTCAAGAAAGTAAATTTTAAAAAATTACTGAATCTAAGAAAAAATATTAAAGAAAAGTAAAAACTCTTAAGTTGTAGTAATAATAAAGATTATCACTTTAAGAAGGCAGTAAGTATTAGCAATATGAAATAATTTCCTAATGGGTGGATTTATGATGATAATAATATGATTAAGTGACTCAAATATAAACATGTCTTTGCTAAAAATAAGTTTGATGTGGGTGAGTTAAAATGCAAATCTCCTAAAATAATACTTACCTCAAGAATTTACTGCATTGCGAATCCATCTGACACTTATAAGGACATCTTTTTAAAGAAGATGCAGAAATAAAAAAACAGCAATTAGATGCATTATTTAAGCAGGAATAATAAAACTATATCTTACATAAGTTTCTTACACTTTCTTTATAACATTGAAACTTAAAAAAGAGAGATAATGCTCATTTGGTATATCGATTACAAAAGCTATATGCTATCACAAAATTATGCTTCAAGAGCCAATTCTCGAATAGATGCGGTTTTTTAGACAACAACACATGCAAAATTTTTCTCAACCATCGACCTATGTAGTGATTATTAACATCCAAATTAGCGATAAATGTGAATCAACTTTTATTTACATCAAATTTCAGTCTTTTCAATTTAATCGTTTACCTTTTGGATATAAAAATTCCTGCGGCTATATTTCCAAAGGAAGCTGTAGAACAGATTTTAAATAAATGCACAAATAAAATTTGTAATTATTTGAAACGTGATATAATGGTATTTTCCGGGATCAGATTGAAGGTATACTGAAACATTTAAAGAGAGTTTAAAAGTGTGGAATGAAAATATAAGGGTAAGAATTCTCAAAGAGAGTGTAAAGTTTGGCAAAGATACGAATTTGTTTTACTTGGGATGTGGGGGCGTGGAAACTAGGGTGTACTCCCGAATAGCCTGGAGTATGCAGAGAATATTGAGATTCCAAAGGCTTACCTAGGCATGAGAGTTGCAAGACTCTTGGGTGTGATAAGTAATTTGCAAATTCATTCTCAATACTTTAAATTAAGATGCGCCATGAAATGAATATTTGTAAAAGTCAAAGTTCAGGTGGACAGATATCAACGGAAATCTTTCAAAAGCTTTAAGGAACGACAGTTTCCAGGAGTACATTTTAAGCTATATTTAATCCAGATTTATCCACATATCGCATCTTTTTCATACTTCTAGATGCATCAAGAAACTGCAATCATGTATCCTCAAACAACAAACCCCAATAGAAATCATCCAGATTTGCATTCCACTCCACAAGAACAAACTGAGAAATTATGAAATTATTTATGCAATAGCACGTTAGAATGTAGCTATAATTATGATGAGTTTGAATGAGATTCCATTGCTATCTTCATGGATCTCATTTTCACCACGGGTTAAGCACTGATCGCAATGCATTAGTTTGGCATAAAAATTTCTGCAAAAATCCACCCGTTGAGACTTTTTGGATAATTCTTTAAAAGAATTTCTATGTATGTTTTTGATATAAAATATATAAGGAAGAAATTAGCACTAATCATTGAGTTTTATATGTTAACAAGAAATCCTGGCTGCTTTATCATATAATTAATACTTTGAACCTTTATTAGATATCAATGAAATAGAGTTATTTTTCAGGCATATAGAACACATCAACTCCTAATTTTTTAAGAGATGAATATTTTTGTAGTTAGAGGAACTAAGGTTGCTAAATAATTGTACTTTGAGAACTCCTAAGAGTGGGAAGTGTGGAAGCAGCTCATAAAAGGTTTGTACCACGTTGTGGCTACCAATAATCAAATATTAATACTTACAATATTATTGGATAAAACATTATTACTGATATGCAGAGGTGTGAACATGGCAAACATCAAATGAAGCTAAAGAAGTCATCAGGAGAATACGGACTGATGCAAATGCTTTACCATGAAACCCTTTGAACTTTTATCGATAGATAAGTGTAAGAATTGAGTTTAAATTATTACAACTCTGTAAAAATATTTCACATTAGTATTGATCATTTTTGGCAAAATTTTGCATTTAGGCTTTCCAGAAAACCAAATGCAACAACGGAATCTTATAAATTGTTTAGACAAATATTTAGAATCACATCGGAAAGAATTTTAAGTAGATAGGGGAAAATGCTGAGTTCACTCATTAAAGGGTGAGTTTTCAAGGCAGTGATAGAAGTAATAAACATCAATTCTGTTTACTGCTATCTCTGAATACAAGCCCAATGGAAAGGTTGAACGTATAAATCAAACTATATACTATTACCATGGAAGTGGCAAAAATTGTAGTTCAAATAAAATTACATGAAAATTAAAAGAAATTTGAAAAAGTAACCCATCAGAATAATCAAACTCCACATGCAATAACAACGGTTTTACATAACCTACTTAATAATAATAAACAATTTACCTTTTAAATTCATTTAAAAGATAATGAGACCCTTCTTACCTCCCATAGAAAGAATCAGAAAATTAGCCAAAGAAAAGAACAGAACAATGTTATAAAATAAATAAGATTAGATATGATCTAAAAAAATTTCAGGATGCTGATTTTAAAGGTTGGTGACTTGTAATAATGTATGTTGGGCTGTGCCCAATGCGAGGAAATTGGAAGTCACGGCTTTACTTATTTAGGCCCTTATGCCCCATTTGAAAATGTTCTGATCTATTGATATTTGGATTGGACTGACTAGCCCTTAATAAAACAGCTGGTGGACATTCAGTTCATTTAAGTTGTTTTCATCATCCCCAAAAATTTTCGATTCAATTTACATTCAACGAAATACCCTTAATAATGGGAAGATAATAACTAAGAAGAAGAAACATCTTGTAATGAATAACTACTTTGGAGTTCTGCTTAACAAGACTTTCAGGCGAAGAGATAATATATGATATGATAACAGTTTATATTTTTTCATAATATAGTTATGTATAAAATGAATATTGCCTAGCACTTTATATTTTAATTGAGAAAAAATAAGTATATTAGTTTAAGTCATACAAAGTATTGAGAAGAATTTAATATATACTTTCTCATAATTTATGTTAAGATGTCAGATGTATTTAAAGAGTTGCAATCAAGAATTGGTGTTTTAAGGTGAAATATATATATAGGAATTAAGTTTTAGAAAAATGACTAATAGGAGAACTAATACTAGAGATATTGATTACTATAAGAAACAAAAAATGAAGTCAAGTTGTATTCTTTTCTCAAATTGATTGAATTGTTTATAGGTACTTTATTCAGCAGTAATCTTATTGCATGTCATTTAATTTTTTTTTTTATTTTTGAAATTGTATCTGTTTTGATATATGGCCATATATCAGGATTCACTATTTCTCGAAATTTCCTTATCTAAAATTAAAATTAATTTAATAACTTGAAGCTTATTTTTGGATATTAAACGGTGGATAAGGGAAAATACAATCATTATAATTTTGTATATGTCTCTAAGAAACATTAAGAGGACAAACTTGTTTAGTTGATATGTACCTCTCATTGTTTCTTATCAGCATCCCTGAACATCGAGGTTGTGAAGCTTGAATTTCTCAGAGATGTGTTCAAAATTAAATGCAGGTGATACAGTTTATATTAGTGAATGTTTGATGTAAGAGAAAATCAAAATTTTTGTCTATGAAACGAATTTTAGAAGGTTACGGAAGGAGTTCAAGAATATTCTATGCGATATTGTTAGAAGTTACAGTGAATATTAAAGAACATTTATTACATACTAAAGTTAGTATTGAAGTAAAGTAAACTTTTTCGAATCAAAATAATAAAAAAGTGCTCTTATATTTGCTTGTATTCTTTTATTCTATATTCTTATATTTTTTATGTTTTATAACGCATATGAAATAAAATTATTGTTTTATTGAATGGTGCATATAAGTTTGTGTGTGTATACACCGTTTTCATATTAATAATTTCATTTTATTAGTGACTATTTTTTTTAACTTTTAAAAAATATATTTCATATATACAAAATGTGTGCAACAATATAAGGTATTACTACGATGGCCATGAGTAGATTTTTATACAAAGAAAGAATTTTAATTTTAGCATTTGTTGCTTGTAATTTCATGTATTTTTACATGTTACACTATCTTATTGTTTGATATAGTATTTTCCAACTTCTGTGGATTTTTGTGAAATATCTACCATCTATAATTCTGAATCTATTACCCAGTATGAAGGACTAGAAGGCTTACACGTGAGCTCTTGTTTCTAGATCTGTCGAGATAGATTTGGGTCAACGAAGCTAATCTTCTAAGTACATATGTAGGGAAAGTCATGTTTATCAATTAATATGTTGCAAGTGTCCTTACTGTGTTTGTTGTTATAGTTTTTCGTTTATTGTATTGTTTTTACATTTTAGAATTACTATTGCTTAAAAATTTCTACTGTGTTTAATATGTCTTTCTAAATAACTATGTATTGTTTTGTGTTTGTTGAAAATTGATTAAGTTTGTAAAGAGAGAAAAAACCACGCCATGACTCCCTTTTAAAATTGGGGGGCAAATGTAAAGATAATTAAATTAGATTAAAAATTAAATTCCCTATCTAGCACTTAACTCATCTGTCTCAGATCACATATTCACTCATGTATCAAACTAATGCCCCATTTATTTCTTCCGAACATATGGCCTAGCTAATAAACATGTCTAATTCCAGATCGTTAGATTTAATAGTCAACATATGAACTATACTAAATAGGAAGAAATAGGCACAATGGTACTATAACAAACTCCTGGCCTTAGGAACCAAGATTGCAGGTAAAAACGAGTTTTAGGGCCGGCTAACCTTCACCTGTAGTTTGTCATACTGTGTACCAAGAGGAAAGGAAAGAATAATATTTGGAGGAATTTAAATATTATAATAGAATCACTAAACTAATAAAAATATAATTATAAAATTGTAGCCTACAAGTATTCACAATATACATTTAAATTCGATGCAAAACGTAGATAGTAATACTTACTTCGGGGGAGTATATCAACTGGTTATGTTTCCGCCAAATACATGAAAGGGAAAGCATTTCCGCATAAAGTTAAATTATGATAGATTAATATAAAGTATATATATATATATATATCTATATGTACTTTAAAAATATGTACTTTAAAAAATCATAAATATATATTGATATAAATATTTGTGTAAAATATAAATGAATCCTAGGAATATTTAGATATTATTGAATTATTAAACATGTGGCACCATCTATTTAATAATTGTATAATTAGTTTTAAAAATGTCAATAAATTATTAATACAAATTGTATAACATTAGGAACTATTATAAATATAATTGTAAAGAAAGTTTGCAGGATATCCATGTCCTATACATTGTTTGATAAAGTTATTAATGTTTAAATTAATATTAGCTTTATCACTAACTAAAACATTATTACGATAAATATAGTTAAAAAAATATTTCTATATATAGATATTGATAAATTTGGATTCCAGTAAGGCACGTTAAGAATGTTAAAATTGAAGGCATCTCTTTTATCATAAATATTACTATGTAATTTCAAATTGTTAATATACAATGTTACATCCATATAATTAGTTTTAATTGGATTATTATTAATTTTAACTAAGTTTAGGTAAGCCGGACACAAATTAATATTGGGATTTAAATTATCATTTTTACCAAAAATAATTAAATCATCAATGTATCTAAAATAAAAAATAATAGTCATTATTAATAATATGATTATATTTATAAAAGTGTAAATATTAATTAGCCAAACTATTGCTTGCTGGACCTCCTTGTGGTAGTCCTTTGTATTGTTTTTATAATGAGTCATTAAAGTTAATCTAATTTTTTAAGACAAAATCTATGAGAGTTATAAATTTGTTAATATTAATATTAGGATTATACACACTCTCTCTGTGGTTTTCTAAAATTACTTTAATAATATCATTGATATCAATGAAATTGAAAACATCTTCAAAGTCATAACTATGAACTGAATAATAATTTTTTTTTGAAAAAATCTATAATATCTTTACTATTTTTAATTATAGCTTTATTACATTGCTGATTTATAAAGTTTTGTATAATATTATAAAGTAATTTGCCATCAATGGTAATATATGTTTTAAAGCCATTTGTAACAGTTCTAAATTTAACGGGACTTTTATGGAATTTTGGAGTTAAAAATATATATGGATCATTAATATTAGGAACACAAAAACCTAATTTTTTATAAAAAGCAATAATATGATTACTAATTTCATTATGTGACAAATCTATTTTTTTAAAAAAATTCATTATTTAAAAAGTGTTCATTAAGCATATTATAATAAAAATACTTACAAATCACAGCATAGTTACCAAGTATTTTATTAATGTAAACTATGATAAAATTCTTTTGTAAATCATAAATTTTCTGTTTTATATCTTTAAAAGTAAATTCATACTGAGAATGGTAGCTAAACTTCATAAGGTCTTTTAAAATATTGTACTTATACTCATCAAATGCCTCTATAGGTAGTCCATATTTAATTGCAGATTTTGTAATAAAATTATCAATATCTTTATTAATTTGTGCTTTAACAGCATTGTTGTTATTAGAAACAGTTATTCTGAAACTAGTGTCTTTACTCATTATATCCCTTAAGATTTTGTCATTGATTATGTCTAAGTTGCAAGTAACTACATGTTTATGATGACCTTCAATGAAATCATTATAGTTTTTACATATACAGTCTTCTATGTTAATAGAAGGCGAACTATTATTGTAATTAAAGATAAATCTGCCCATCGTTTTGTTATATTTAAATGCTTTCTTAACAACCACATTTCTAACAGGAAAAAGTGACAAATGTCTATTAAATACATTAGAAAAATTAATTTTGTCAAAAGTTTTATTCATGAATAATAAAGTGCAGTACTCTGTAATAAGCTCATTAATTTTCTCAACATTTATTTTGAATTTATTAATCAGATAATTATAAATGTCTTTAACAATGTGTACTGCATGACAAACCTTTAAGGAATTATTATTTAAGGTTTCATTTAACAATACAATTTTATTTTTATTAAGACCAAACATGAAGTATTTGATCTTGTTGATAATATAGAGGTTTTTTTTCAAAATCATCAATAGTTAATATTGTCATCTAAAGAGTTTTTATCTCTATTTTTTCTTTTAGTTCTTTTACTTCTGTATTTTTCTTTTAGAATTATTTAAATTGTTAATATTATAAAACAATTATTTATTATTACTCTGTATTAGTATTTGAAAAATATTTTTTGCAAAATACATAGCATTAAGAACATATGGATATATTGTATTAAAACTCCTAATAAAGTGATTATATATATATATACACTGGTGGACAATTGCTAAGGACGGATAACACTATCATCCATAGCAACCACAAAATGAAAGGAAGCAAAATGTGGAAAATTAGAATAAGTGTGGGATATTAGTAAGAAGAAGTATGAATATGCAAATTTTTTTCCCACGTCTGTTCATCACGTGATAGCGTTCATAAGAGCTTTAAAGGTTTTGACGCGTGTGGACAGTTGTTGTTTCAAGTCAAAGTTTTACAGGAAAGATTTAATAGACGAACTTAAAATTTTTGGCATGTCTTCCCGACGTCACATAGATGATTTTATGCGTGGCCGAATTATTGGAAAGATCGAAGAAGGGCGAAAAATAACAGATGTTGCCAGGGAGTTCGACATCGCTCACAGCGTTGTTTCACGGCTGTGGAAGTCATTTAAAACTACTGGAATGTGTAGTAGACGGCACGGGGGAGGTCGTGTTAGAAGTATGATGCCTGCAGCAGACAGATATATCGTCCTTTCAGCAAAAAGGAACAGGCGCACCACAGCTCAGCAGGTGGCAAATCAGTTTCTTGCTGCCCCAGGAAAGCAGATCTCCCGAAAAACTGTTGCCTGACGTTTGAGGGGAGAAGGACTATACGCACGCAGACCTGTTGTGTGTGTCCCATTGACCAGACAGTACCGTACTGCCCGTTTGCAATGGTGTCGTGAGCATCACAATTGGACTGAACAGGACTGGGCATGCGTACTATTCTCAGATGAGAGTAGGTTCAGTCTGTCATCGGATTGTAGACGCCAACTGATCTGGCGCGAGAGTGGTACTGCTTATCGTCCAGAAAATATCCAGGAAAAGGACCGATATCCGACATGCAGTATCATGGTGTATGCCGGCATCATGATCAATGGCCGCACGCGCCTACATGTGGGTGCGAATGGGACTATGATGGGCCAACGATACATTGATGAAGTTCTACTTCCTCATGTTCTTCTTTTCCATGGTGCTGTCGGTGATAAATTTGTTTTTATGGACGACAACGCAACATGTCAACGAACACTCGCTGTTCAGGATTGTCTAGTCAGCGAGGGTATTCAACGTCTCGTATGGCCAGCGCGTTCTCCAGATCTAAACCCCATTGAAAATGTGTGGGATGCTTTAGGGAGGCAAGTTGCTGGTCGAAACTATTCTCCGACAAACAAGAACACCCTCATCCGTGCACTCACAGAGGAATGGGATAAATTGCCTGAACAGCTGCTGGATAATGTTGTGCAAAGTATGGTACGACGTGTCGAATGTTGCATCATACTCCACGGTGGACATATCCCTTCCTGATAGCTTTCTTTAAGGTGCGTGCAGACTTTTAGATGCATTGTTCCATATATCTCCGTACGCAGATCAAATGAACATTTTTTTTTCTTTCAGATGTTTCACAGATTTTATACTTTCCAGAACAATAAATATTCTTTATTCTAAGGTCTAAACAGTGTGGCATCTATATTTTATCCTACTAGGTCTCATGTCTCGCTTAATGTTATGTTACATAGCAATTTGTGATCCGTCCTTAGCAATTGTCCAGCAGTGTATATATATATATATATATATATATATATATATATAAAGACGCATTTGTTGTCTGTTTGTCTGTTCCCTCATAACTCGAGATCCAGACACCCAAATAACGTGAAACTTGGTACACGTACACAAAATTACACGAGAAAAGTTCTTAAATAGGTTTAGCGTTCATAACTCCTTCAAATTTTTTAAAATTTAATTTTTAAGTGATTTTCCAGTGTTATGACGTCATATGATTTCACGTTTCTCACTAAGTGGATAGTTTATACTTTACATGCGGTTTTTAAAGATTATTACATATTTTTACTGTAGCTATGTTTATCGGTTGGGAAATTTATTCAATTTTTCTATTCTTTGATATTTAATTAGGATTTTTTTTTGGAATAAATAATTTTTTAAGAGTTATTCTTTTAACAACTAAAATTTTGTTTTGTTGTGTTTGCAACATTTAGGTATTATCGAGGGAAAAAATGATTAATTGCATTTTTTTTCCTTTTTTATCTTTGCAAAGGCATATTTTTTTTTTTTTTTAACGTAAAACATTTACTACCAACGGTTTTTAACGGAAGATATTCATGAATCGCCGTTCATTTCATGATGTTTTAACTTTTCGTACCCTCCCCCACTTTCAGAAACCAATCGTTGCTCTTCGCCCATTTCATCCCCCCTGCTTCTTCCCCCGTTGACACATACGCTTCCCAAGAGTTTTTTGTCATTGACGCCTTTTTGAAAACCTTCAATTTGACGCTTTTTGGCGAAAAATTTTTGGCGCCAAAAACACCAGTGGGTCCTCCTAGGATTTTATTCCTAGGAGGATTCCTTATTTCTTATTTTTTCAAATTATGCTTTTGCATTGATAAAGTTACTTCAGTTCTTTTTATGTCGGTTAATGTTAGTATTGTACTTCATTTTTCAATTTATTTTTATGCTCGGGATATATGTACTATGAATAATTTCTGTAGTGCTTGCGTATTATTTCACAATCGCCAACGTTCAAGACAACTCACATTTTGGCAATCCCAACTTTGTGTGTGTTGAATTAGCAATCATGTGCTTCATTTTGTATAATGTCACCAATAGTTTGCGATAATACATAAGTACCTCTAATTCTGTACATTACTATAACATTAGACTGGCCGCAACATACCAATTTAGCGTGATTTCAGAATCATGCCAAAAATGAGTATGTTGAGGAAGCAGGTAGTGGTAAGATAAATTATTATTGGCACCTATGTACTATCCTAACAATCGCCATCATTCAAAGTAACTTGCCAAGTTGGCAACCTATATTTCGCATGTCATATGGATGCTGAATTGTGAGTCAGGTGCTTTGTTTCATATAATGTCGCCAAAAGGTTGGGGTTATATGTAAATACCTTATGTTTTCAAATTATGCTTTTGCATTGATAAAGTTAGTTCAGTTCTTTTTATGTCAGTTAATGTTAGTACTTTACTTCATTTTTCAATTTATTTTTATGCTCAGGATATATATACTTCGGATAATTTTTTTAGTACTTGCGGATTTTTGCACAGTCACCAACGTTCAAGACAACTCGCCACTTTGGCAATCCCAACTTTGTATGCGTTGAATTGGCAATCATGTGCTTCATTTTGTATAATGTCACCAATAGGTTGCAATAATACGTAAGTACCTTTAACTCTGTACATTACTATAACATTAGACTGGCCGCAACATACCAATACCGTGATTTCAAAATCATGCCAAAAATGAGTAGCCAAACAATATGAAATTTAAAATTATGAGTATTATCTTAGCCTGTGTTTTATCTTTCCCTCCAGTAATCCTTAATTAATTCAATATATAATTTTTTGTTTTTTTTTAATATTTTAGTACTTACATTTTTGGGGGATTATTATGTACTGCAAATATTTTTGCACATTGCGATGTCTTTGTCAAAATTAATCAGTGGTATTTTTCTTAAATATGTTTTTTTATCTGTTTTTGACAATTTTTAAAATTTTGTTTGATGTCTGTCTGAAATGCAAATAGCAAAATAAATATTTTACAATATATATATTGTGTCTGTATGAAAATGTTTATACTGATTTATTCAAAATATTGAGTCGTCTTTTATTTTTGATATCTTTTTAAGATTTAATTTTATGTTATAACTAGCTATATCCAGCTAAATGTTGCTGTGGCTCAGTCAGCTTTAAAATACTGGTACACCATAAATAATGTCATGAAGCTTACAAAAGTGATAATACACAAGAATTCAAACAAATATATATGCATTTAAGACACATTTGTTGTCTGTCTGAATAAACTTTCGCTTTCACACTACATCATTTGGACAAATTTTCAAACTTTATTTGTGTGGTTAGTAATTAATAATAATGCTATAATTTTAATTGAATAGGCAGACTGCATTTTTAAGTATAAAAATAGTTATAACTACTGTACTGTATTTTTTTTCAGTGAGTGAATATTAACATCGCACTGTTCAGCTACATGAGGGCTTTTGGCGACGGACCACATAATTTTGAACCATGGTCAAGTGACGTGGATGACACCTAAGGTGGCACCCCCTTCTCCTAACTACTATGCCATACCGATTTAGCAGGAATATTCTACCAATATTTAGCTGGAATATTCTTTGAAATCCACTCTTCCAAGATATATGACAGGACAGGTTCTATGATGAGTATTTTAGCGGGGAACGCAAATAGTTTTGTAGTAGATATTACATTTTCAGCTGCCAGCGTTTTCAGCGGATTGCAAAGATTATCATTTTTGTCCCCTAAAAATAGTTAATGTCAAAATTTAAGTGTCTTATGTTTTTGTATGTTTATGGATACCTTAGAAAACGATTTGACTATTTATTTTAAGTGAATGGTGTGTATAATTAATTTTACTGTGGAATATCTTTAATTAATTTATTAGCTCTAACCGATTAAATTTCCCTAAGTGGAGTATTTTGTTTATGTATGTTCCTTAATTTTCAATGCAGTGACCTAAAAAAATATTGCTTGAAAAAAATTGCAGTAAATCATAATGCGGTAGATAAAGCATTAACATGCATCGCTCTCCTACACGGCGGGTCTTACAAAGGTCTAATAAAGTTTGAGCTATGAAAGTAGCTAGAAATTTGCCAACTTGACTCTATTGTCAACATTTCGCTATTTTTTCCATTGAATCGCCATTGTTATTTAGGAAACGGCGTTGCTTGCGAGTATTACAATTTTAACATAAAATAAATTCAACAGAAAGTTATATTAATGTATGACACTTTCAGTTATAAATTATTTACAATATTTTAAGCGTCACAAAACTTTTAACAATGTGTTACTTTTGCTGAGCAGAGATCCGCTTAGGGAGGTATTTTCAAAAATCAACCCTTAAGAGTGTTACGGGGAGTTATAAATATAAAAAAAATCCTTTTTATCAGCTACTAGATCTACAGACTTAAAATTTAACAAAGGTATTTTTTCTTTCTTTTTTTTCTTCAGCTGAGATGTGTGAAACGCTTTTTTTTTGTTTAATTTGCAATTCACTTAAAATTAACTCATTAGAAACTTCTTTATCCTTCAATCTGTGTTGTTTAACTTTTCAGTTCACCCGTGCGAAGAACGGGTATACCAGCTAGTATATATATATATACATATATCACATATAATTTTGAGTGAAATATTTGGTTTAATTAGTAGTAGAAAATTAATAAATTATTACAAAAAAGGGTCAAATATCTCACAAGAATTCTTATAAGAGGATAAATTAAGCATTTCATTCAACTGCATTGAAGTCTTGTGCGTTATTGATTTCTTATTCCAAATAAATATGAGATTTCTCTCAAGTTGGCTTTCTTAATAAATTACCTTATTATCTATTTTTGAAGTAATTTTACAATACCTTAAACTACTTAACAAGGATAACTTTTAAATACATTAAGTTTGATTTAGATATTTTAAAAGAAAAATTCTTTATGTTACAAGCTAAAACAGTTGAACTTTGCAAGTATACGGATTAGATTTAATGGGTGCTAATATAAAATTAATCGCGTTTTTCTAACATATAAAGACATTTGTATTTATGTGGAAAATTAATAAATGTAAAATACTGAATTTAAACACAGTGAAACACAATAATATTATTTTAAAATAAAATTCCTATGTGGAATTTTGGATTTTTCTTTAAGAATTTTTTAAAAAGATACGTTCATAAACCATTCTTGATGAGGAACTATCATAAGCATAAAGCTTAATTTCGGCAGAATAGTTTCGAAACTGGTTTCCTCTATTTAGCTTACATATACAAATTAATCTGCTTACCAATTGCTAAGGAACAGTTACGTTTTTTTGGAAAAAATTATGAATAGAAAATGATTGAAAAAATGAAACTAGGTATATATTTTGTAGGGACAATATGTGCATGTATTATAGTGCTAAAGGGTACACATATCGCGAGATCGAAGAATAAAAACTTAAAAATAAAAAAGAAGCTCTTTGGATGATCTCCAAACGGTCACAAAAAATGGATCTTCAGGTTAGTATGATACAGACATTAGTACCTTAGTAGAATGTGTGTTGACCATGGACACTAATGTACATTTTGCATTTATTGTCCATCCTCTTCACCAAACTATCTAGAAGTCCTTGTTGGATATTGACCTACTCCTCTTTGAAGGAAATTCTAGGCTCTTGCACTGTTCAGGGAGGGATGGTTCTTTCGTCGACACGTCTGCCAAAATCATCTAAGACATGTACAATAGGATTTAGGTTGGAAGAGTAAGCGGGTCACCGCATACGGGGGAATATTTTCATTTTGCAATGGGACCAGTACCTCAAATCTTCTGTGCGGCCGTGTATTATCACCCATAAACAGAAAGTCTGTACTTACAAGACACGAAAAAGTACGAATATGAATCAGAATAATCTATCTGCAACAAAGTTGCGATGTTACGCTTCCTCGCTCAAAGATGTGAAACGGTGCTCTGCTATTGTGCATGATGCCTCCCTACACAACCACGGCTTTGCTGTACCGATCCTATTAAAGTTTTTTTTGTACATAACGCAGTGTTTCTGAAACTGTGGGGCGCATCCCCCTTGGGGGGCGCGGTAACCCTGCAAGGGGGCGCGAGCATACTAAAAATAAAAGGTTTAAAATATATTTTTTGGAATGAAGTAAAACAAAATGCTTTTTGACATACTAAAAAATACACATTTACACTGATATAATTTATTTTTATCATCTGGGGATCATTAAAAATAAAAGATTCCACATCAAACGCTCATTAGCCATCTTTGATCCTATAATCAAATTATAAAAAAAATATTTTGTTTGCTTGCTGTAATCCCGTGATGAGAGATTTTTTTTATTACGTTTCTTTTAACATAAAATATTACTTCAGCTGACCTTCGAACTTACTGGTATGGTTATCTCCGTCCCTTTTTTTTAAAGAAATTGTAAATATATATAACTAGCTGCATGGCCCGGCTTTGCACGGGCTTTCTCTTTCCCTCATGACACCAGCAATTATGTGTGTGTTTGTACGCACGCAATGTGAGTGAGTTCTAAAATTATTTCATAAAATTTCCCTTTTTCGAAATTTGTTCCACATATTTTTGATTTAAGACAGGTTTTTTCCCCTCCCTCTAGCCCGGCATAACACGGTTTTTTTAGTGTAAAATTACTGTTTCCTCTTCCCCTCCCCCTCACAGATAAAATATAGCTTCAAATTTCGATCTATGTCTTTTAAAAAACAATATTGCATTAGTTAAAAAATTACTAATGTGAAGCAATAAAAAGAGAATGATTCCTTAGTTAGCTTAAAAATGTCTCTGAAATGTATTATTATCCAAAATAATAGACAATGTACCTTTTTAATTAACAAATAATTAATTTAGTAATTAATTAATAGAAATACTTTTAAAAAACATATATATATATATATATATATATATATATATATATAAAAGTTATAAAAACAGTATGGGGAAGCGTAGATATATATCTACATGTACTGAAAAAAAAAACATTAAAAAAAAACAAACTAAATGATAAAATCAATTTGATATTTTATTTTAATTTCATAGTTTTCTTTCCACTGTCATAGTTAAAAATTTTGTGTAATGAACACTTAAAATAGTGTAAATAATTTATATCAGGAAGTGTAATACATTAATATTACTTTTTGTTGTATTTATTTTATGTTAAATCTCCCTTTGAAATCTAGTTTTATTATGAAATAAAAATAGTGACGACACTGATGAAGGGAATCAATGAAAAGCGAAAGCGCACTGAGGTATGGCGTAGACAAAACAGAAAGGATAAAAAAAAATAGATGAATGCTGTCACGGTCTTTTTTTGCAAATGGCAGAATTTTTTCCTACTTTCTTGACAATTGTCGTTATATTTTGAAAACTTCTCATAATATCTTTATACATTTTAGACTATGTGTTATTCTGATGTATAAACTATATTACTGCATTAAAATCCATAAGTTTCATTAAAATCCATTCAGTTGTTTTTGCGTGAAAGACCCACAAAGATACTCACAAACTTTCGCATTTATAATATATATTAGATATATTTCTGTTTCATCTTTTTCCATGTGAAAGAATTTTATGATATATGGACAAGCATATTGAGCCCTTTGAAGATATTTATTTTTATGAGTATTCTGAAACATATAGTGCATAATGAAAAACGTTTAACGCAATTATTTTTAGAACATCTTACACTTTCCCCATGAACAATTTTGTGGGATTAATTGCTGTGATGTACGACTTATTATGGTTTATAAATGTAAATGAGCAGAATATTTAAAAAATGGGCATCTGTGATCCTTTTTGAAGGAAGTTGAAACTGATCAAGCAATTGAAGAACCTACTAAAATAATGCATACTAATCAAGATAGTGAAAGTAAATATCAATAACGCGTTAGACATGAAACGTTTGAGATGATTAGAAATTTTTAAATGCTGCCTAAAGATCTCTATGAAGAAAACTATGAAGCCATAAGGTAGCACTTTGCCTTGTAAAAAAGACACAAGGAAGAAAAAGTTCAAAATGCTATTTGTAGATCATCACAACAGCAAAACTACAAAAACGTAAACAAAATATGACAGTTTTGCTGGAAAATAACGCTCCTGTGTTGGTAGCGAAAAGTGTCTGTGATTTATGTTCTTTATTAAGGAGACGCACATTTGGAACATTTTCTTTAGTTTTTTTGAATTTTTTCTCAAATTTTCGAAGAAAAATTGAAAATTCCTAGAAAATAGGTAAGTATATTTTCTCTTAATTAAATTATTCACTGGAATCTCTCGTGATTTTTATCGTGTATAGTAAAAATAACTATAAAATAAATTATAGTTTTAAAACAAACTAAAAAACGCCCTTTTATAGTGAATCAAACTAAAAAGTAAAAAAATAATAAATACTAATATATATTACTTTAAAGAAACATATGGAAAATTTAATACTTATCTTGTTAATTTGTACGGTTTATAATTATGATCGTATTGTAGCTTTAGCGCCAAAGTGCACAATTATTACATTCGATACGTTATTATTTTAGGGGGGGGGCGATAAAAATATGATTGAAAATTGGGTCGCAATAGTGAAAGTTTGAAAACCACTGACATAACGTCTTCTACGCTTTCTCCGCAGTATATAGTGACCAGGATCACTTGTCACACTGAAACGAAATCCGTTGGAGAACATCCCTCTAGATCTAATTTCGTGATCCCAACCTACATGTTCCTTAAGCCAACGTAATCTCTCTCGACATGGTTGAAGTTGGATGCAATGAGCAGAGTTCCGTGTACACAAACCAATTTGATTTAATCGCCATGAGATGTTTGTGAGAGTATTTAATGCTGGAAATACTCTTTCATTTTTTATACCGAACATTTTTAATTTACAGTAATGCTTAATGGTGTCTTTTGGGCCTCCTACAATTACGTTTAGTATCTGTAACTCCCTCGGAAACTTTTATTTTCCAAATATATTTTCGGCTCTAATTTTATGTTAGCTTATTATGTTAATTAATAATTTTCAGTGTATTCTAGCACTTATTTGGATGCACAGAGTTTGATAAAGGTAAAACACATGCGCGAGATGAAGAAAGAGCAGTACAACCAAGCACGACAACGGCACTAACACTCGACAATTTATAAAGTTATATCCATGTCTTCGGACCTTTAAAATAACACTTAGGATCTCAGCGTTTCAGAATCAATGCTGAGTTTCAGCAAGCCACCTAGACGTAGTTGAATCCTTTTTAGGCTGATTTCCATGATGCCGGACTCAATGTTTGATACACCGATGGAACAAAAACCTCGATAAGTATGTTGACTATATAGAGAAGTAATATGTATCTGTGCCTTAAGGTTTATGTGCAATCTCGGGAATTCAGGATTACATTATAAAAATCCTGGGATCAGTCCAGGAATTAGAACTGAAATACTTATTAAAAATTTTTGCGCATTAGTACAGTTAAAATTGCATAAATTTTTTAAATTTAATTAAAAATTGGTTAAATATTGAACGTGAGAACTCTAGAAGGGGGCCGCGAGCCTATTCAAAAGTTGAGAACAAAAGATTATTTTAAATTATTAGTTTAGTGAAAGTAAACCAACAAAATACATTCTGACATAATAAAAAATAAAATACACATTTACACTGATATATTACACTTATAAATATATCAGAGCTACGCAATGTATTTTATAATTAGTTAAACAATTCGAAGTTAAAAACAAGTTTATTAATTACCAGTGACCCCATGGGTTTGTCATATATATAATTTATATCAAAAATTAACACTTATCTTGATAATTTTTGTGCGGTTTATAATTAAACCTTGACTACCGATCATAAGTCTCGTGATTCGCTTTCCAATGCCAACCGTTTTCCACGTAGGCTCGCGTATGTGATGTATTGGGGGAGAGGGGAGGAATAAAGGAGCAAAAATAATCTGGAATAAGTAAATCCGTCGCAAACATTATCAAGGTCCTTTTATTGCATTCGAAAGTCTTGGAATAATTTTACGGAAAGCAGTGCACAGAAAAATTGTACTTCGGAAAGACGTATATATACGTTTGGAGATATAAAGGCTTAGGTTTAGAGAAACGTTTATATACAAGGGGGGGGAGCTTAAGAATTTAAAGTCGTATCGTAGTTTTAGCGTCAAAGTATAGTATTGTTGAATTCAGTTCATTGTTATTATATGGGGGGGCACGATGAAAATAATGATTGAATATTGGGTCGCGAGTATTGCAACTTTGAGAAGTACTGACATAATTAAATTTTAGAAAAACGTTTCTTCATTTATTGTGTTTTTGTAAAACACCTTTTATATATAAAAACACAGCTCGTCCAGCGTTTCATCGATCAAACGGCTTCTTATTTTTGTTTCAAATTGTCCTGACGAAAAATGCTTGTTCGGAATCTATACTAGTTGGTGTTATCGTCATTAGATAGGAGTACAATTTTTTTTCAGATAGTTACCACGTCTCCCTCCCTTTTAAAAAAAGAGACATTTATTTTTTGAATTTTTGATGACAGTGTCTCAAATCTAACTGACTGCAATGATGTATATACTTTGCGTGGTGTGCATTGGTGCAAGATCTTTGAAACATTTAACTGGTCCTTGTACTACGCTGAATGCTTTTTGCGTATAAATTGATCCATTGTTATTGAATCAGAATGTAAATCAATTTCAAGTGTTACCTTATTTGAAGTATGAAATCCAGTTGGATGAGCTATTAGTAATGCTTTGGGATTTGAAGTGTCTCAAGTATTTCAAGCAAGTCCACTCTTAATTAACGGCATTTACTTGAAGATGAAACTGTGACAAAATATATTCTTGAGATGTCTCATATATTACTGTATAAGTGTTGCAGTCACTTAGATATGAGCGACGTTTTCCTATACGAGAAAGGAGTTTTGTATATATATATAGAGAGAGATATAGATAGATAAATAGATAGATATTAACTATAGTAATTGTAATTGCACAGAAATTTAAAGTACATATTTCATAAGCAATATATGAATTTTCTATGTATTAAATACTTAGAAAATTTTGATAAAATACATTTTTAAATGCAATTGAGACCAAAATTAAATTCTTTGATAAGTGATTTTAATCTCGGGTTTTCGGAATTGGAAAAAACGGACTTCGGGGCTGCGTACTCTAATGTACCTTCTTAAATTGCATATACTTTTTATTTTCTGAATAAACATTTATTCTGAATGGACTTGTAACCCCCCCTCTTTTTTAAAAATATCTCGTATATAATTAATTTTTAATTATTACTTGAAAAAAATATTCCTATACATTCTATTAAAGGACACAGATAATTGTGTGAATTATATTTTGCGGAAAAAAAACACTAGTTATCTTTTACACCTACAAACTTCTGCAGATGCTGTGTGTTCATTTATCATGGTATTGCAGGTGCATTGGTTTTCGTTGGGTACTAGTTTCGTGTCATAATTATGAAGTCCTCCGTGTAACGGAGATGACTCAGGATAAATGTGTTTAGGCTAAAATTCTTCATTTCCGGATAGTGTAAGAGCTCGGGCTGCCAGGGTTTGCGTCGTCTCATTATTTGATAAAAGTGTGTATTTTAAGTTTTGCTATGTATTATCTTTCATTCTGTTAGACATTTAAAAAAATCGGATCCAAATTTTTATGATCTCCTTGTATTTTTCCAATCCCGTTCCATGATCTCAATGAAAGTAAGCACACCGATTCGAACCCGATCTTTTTGAGTTTCGTGATTTGAGGTTGGCAGCAACTGCCATGCAAATCGAGCTAGTATTTAAACTCGGCTCGTGTTAGTTTTTCAGAAAAGGAAGGAGAAACGGAAATATAAGAAGTATGTGAGTGGTTTCTCTCTTAGAGGGAGAGAAAGGCTGGTTGGCAATGCAACTGCAGGTTGCATCACCATTTTAGATTAGAAATTAATTTTTACAATATTAGAAGACGGTTCGAATCGGATGTCTCTGGTAATGTTGCTTTTTGAACTTATTGTTTTTATCGCTCCAGTAACGAGCAGAGTGACTTTATGATTGATTATTAAAGGCCAATTTTTAGAAACTGTTTTTCGTCTTCATGCCTCCTCGACACATAAATTTCACTGCTAGCTTTGCAAAATTTAAATTAGTTTACCAATAAGTGTAACAAATTTGGTTAAGGGCCCAGGCTATGTACTGTGTCGAGGCAGGCTAAGAAGTTGAACCAGGCCATGAACTTTGTCTATTTAAATACTGTTCCAGTCTAGAACTATTTTTTATGAACTCTGTTGCTAGTACGCTAAATCGAGTAACAGGTATGGAGTTTAACAACCAGATATCAGTGTTAACTCCAAATAACTGGAACACATGGAAGCATGATATGCAAGTACTCTTAATGCATTATGGTTGCTGGCAGTTTATAATACAGACCAAGACAGAGCAACCTGATGAAGAGGCAACATACAAGGAAAAATTAGATCTACAACTTCGTAAGGATAGATGTTATACGTTGATCTATACTAACATCAGTTCAGATTTGAAAAATCTGATAACGGAAACAACTGACGGAGTAGCGGCATGGAAGATATTAAAAGATCACTTCGAACCAGTCACAAGAGCAAGGGTAATTCAACTATTAGATCAATTTTTTTGGAACAAAATACCAACCAGGGGAAGATGTTGAAATCTTCATATCTCGTGTAAAGACAGCGGCAACCAGACTACAAGAAGCGGGTCATAAATTGGACGACCTGTACATAGGATTTCAATTAATAAGGTGGCTTCCTCAGGAATTCCAGTCTACCGTGCAACAAATCTACAGATGGAAAGAAGAGGACTTCAGAGTTGTCAAAATTGAAGCAGAGCTGATATTAGAAGCCAATCGTCTTCAGTTGATGAAACAAGATTTGGAGAAAGCGGAGAATGCTTACTTGAACAGTTTCACTTCGAAGAAGTCGAAGACGTTACCTGGTGCTACGGCTGCAGCTCATGGAGATCCAAATGGCAAGAATGATTACCAAAAAAGAGAAGTGGTAAGGTATTTAACTGTAAAACTATTAAAAATGTTAAACAATCTATTAAGATTATAGGTCCGTGTTATGTATGTAATAAGTACGGGCATCTTAAAGTAAACTGTAAAGAGAAAAAGTCTCTACAAAAATCTCCTTCAACTGTAAATGAAACTTTTAACACAGAGTTTGATAAAAGGTGTTTGGGTAGTAGATACTGCTGCCACGAGTCATTTTTGTAATGACAAGAGTTTATTTTTAGATCTTAAACCGATAACTAACATGAAAATGTCGTTAGCAACGGAGGATAAAAGTTGTCCCGTAGAAGGAATCGGTACACTTAGATTTCGGGTAAAATATAAGGGGAGTTTTCATGAAATAACTTTGACTGATGTATTATTTAATCCTAAGTTGAGGAGAAATTTATTATCCGGTTCCAGATTAGAAAGTAAAGGTGCGCATTTTGTGGGTACTAAAGGTAAAATTAATGTTTTTAATAAAGACTGGATAAAATTGTTCTCGGCGACACGCCATGAACATTTGTATTTTTTAAGCCAGATCATTATATTATACCAAAGAGTAAAGAAATTAGTTTTTTTAGTGATATAACCGCTAAAAACAAAACGGATCAATAGAAATATGGCATCAACGCTTTTTGTCATGTTAATAACGATTATTTGGTAAAAACTAGTAAAAATGATAGTGTAAAAGGTCTCCCACGCTTAACTGATAATGGTAAGACTCATTGTATACCGTGTAAATTAGCAAAGTCCAAGAGAGTTTCATTCAAAAGACGGGGGCCGTAAGATCAAAACGTCCATTGGAATTGTTGCATATGGACTTCTGTGGTCCAATGCCAACTGAAAGCCAAGGAGGTAATAAATATTTCTTGAGTATAATTGACGATTATTCAAGAAAGGTGACTGTATTTCCCATCCGAAATAAACCTGACGTATTTCATACGTTTATAAGATTTCAGAAACGAGCAGAACGTTTTCTAAGTAGAAAGGTAATAGCAGTTAGAACTGATGGCGGACTAGAATTTTGTAATAAAGATATAGATAATTTCTTGACAGAACTGGGTATAAAGCATGAGGTAACAAATTCATATACGCCAGAAATGAATGGGGTCGCGGAGAGATTCAATTTAACCGTTCTAGATGGCATCAAAACATTGCTTAAGTCTAGTGAAGTTCCCCATAAGTTTTGGGGAGAAGCATTACTTTGTTTCACTTATGCGTGGAATCGAATTTGTCACAAAGACAGTAACAAATTTGTGGTAGCAGAGCGTGGTTTCGATCCACGGACCTCTGTACATGGGATCAAGTTATGATTATCGGAAGATACACCTGGCTTTTCAGATGTTGAGGGCGTTTCCGTACTTGTCTTTGAAACTAAACGACTCGTTAATGAATCTTTTACTCTATCAAAATCATCCTCATCATCATAATAATCAGGAAGGTTTAAATTATATCCAAGGTTACTATTAACGTTTTGTCTAAAATTAATTCCCCTCTTATTTTCATCGAATCTTACATTAATAGTCTCGACTAATTTATTTTCATCTATCAACCATATTCTATAACCCTTAGTACGTTGTGCGTATCCCATCATAATTCCCATTTTCGCACGCATATCGAATTTTTTTCTAATTTGTTTTGGCACACCAGCGTATGCCAAACATCCAAAAGGTTTTAGATGCAATACCGATGGTTTTCTACCTGAATATTTTTCGAAAGGCGTATTTTAATAACCTAATAAATGTATTATCTCAATTCCAAGCAAACCCGGGAATAAAACATTGGAATTGCTTATTGAGATTATTAGGTTATTTAAAATACACTCAAGAATACAAATTTTAACTTTCAAAAGTTAAATCATTAAAACTAAGATGTTATTCAGACTCAGATTTTGCTACAAATAGGGATGATCGAGTGTCGATGGGAGGGTTCATAACTTTTATAGACGAAACTCCAATTTCATGGCGAACCTTCAAGCAAAAATCCGTTAGTCTGTCGACCATGGAAGCTGAGTATGTTAGTTTAACAGAAGCAGCTAAGGAATTCATTTGGCTAAAGAATGTAATTGATAATAAAAGTTTAAATTTGGAATTAAGTGAAAATGTAATGTTTTGTGATAATCAAGCTGCTATAAGTTTTTTCAAAGTCACCAGTAGAAAATTATAGAACAAAAAACATATCGATGTTCGTTATCATTTTCTAAGGAATTTGATATACGACAAGGTTTTCCAAATTAAATATATAGGTACCAAAATAATTTGGCGGACATTTTTACCAAACCCATGGTAAAGGAAAAAATTGTTAGAATTTTGTAGAAAATTATTTCTTTTTAGAGAATAAGACTTCGTTTCTTTAAGATTAAAATATTAGTTTGTTTATTACAATAAAGATTGTGAATAAAATGTATTTTTGTGTTAAATTGTATAACATGTGATTAAAATTAATTTACTGATTTGTAAGAGATAATGGTGCGAGATTGGAAAAAGGGGGGCCGATTGTTAGACACTTAAAAAAAATCGGATCCAAATTTTTATGATCTCCTTGTATTTTTCCAATCCCGTTCCATGATCTCAATGAAAGTAAGCACACCGATTCGAACCCGATCTTTTTGAGTTTCGTGATTTGAGGTTGGCAGCAACTGCCATGCAAATCGAGCTAGTATTTAAACTCGGCTCGTGTTAGTTTTTGAAAAAGGAAGGAGAAACGGAAATATAAGAAGTATGTGAGTGGTTTCTCTCTTAGAGGGAGAGAAAGGCTGGTTGGCAATGCAACTGCAGGTTGCATCACCATTTTAGATTAGAAATTAATTTTTACAATATTAGAAGACGGTTCGAATCGGATGTCTCTGGTAATGTTGCTTTTTGAACTTATTGTAGTCAAAACTATCCAGTCTAAACTTTTGAACTATCCAGTAGTCAAAAAAGGAAACAAATTCAAATGCACAAACATGATACAGGTTGGTTTTTGGTTTGTATTTCTATTATCCAAATGACAAAAATTTAGTTCATTTCATTCAAAAGAAAAAAATGCACAAAATTTGAAGTTTTCATTTATACATTTCCCATACATGTATATTTTTACTACATGATTTCAAAATTTATGAGGTTATGGTGCCGGAAATTAAAAAGTTATTTATAGTGAAAGTGGTGTGGAGTAGTAGTTAAAATATTCGCCCTAATTACTTTTTTTGTTTCTTTTAATATTCACGTGTGTTGCCTAATTCTAGCGGAGATATAAGATTTGAAATAGTTACCCCGTACATATGTGAAACTTAGTGTTAATTTATAGGTCCTGGTTTTTTCTCTAGAGAATTAAATAGTTCTGCTTCTTTATATACCGATAAACTACACTCACTTCCAAAAGTTAAGCACGGAGAGGAAAATGCTAATTTCCGGAAACCAATCAGAATTGAATAGTATGCAATTCGCTGCAGAAGTAGATGTAAGTATGCAAATATGTTAGGTAACAACCAATCGTGCTTTCATGTCAAGAAATATGCAAAAAGGGCAATCTTATAAGAAGCCAGATTTATGAAGTGTTACAAAATTTGATTGTAAGTGCTGATAGAAGGTGTTTAAAACTTTCGTATAATTTGTTTTCAAGACATACCTGTTTCTATGATTTCCAGAAAACGAATGGAATATTTTGAGCGCTGGCGTGCTGTAGGGCGCATTAAAGCAGGGTTATCGATCACAAATGTTGCTCTTTTCTTCTGCATTCATCATTCTGTACTTTCACGTTTAAGGAAACAATTCCAAACCACACAAACAGCTGTCAGAAGGCTCGTAGGAGGTCGCTCAAGGCTTACAACCCCCGTGGAAGGTCGATATATTGCTATTGTAGCCAAGCGAAAACGCAGAGCGACCTCCACACGTGTGACATCTATGGTTACAGCGTCCATTGGTAAAGCTCTATCTGCAACTACTGCACGCCGAAGATTTCATATGAATAGAATGTTTGCCCGGGTACCACGAGATTGTATTCCTCTATCCGTCCAATAAAGAGAGGCACGATTAAAGGGGTACCGGGAACATGGCAATTGGACTGTGTCTGACTGGGGCAATGTCATACTTACTGATGAGTCAAGATTTGCTCTGGAGCCAGATGACAAGCGTATAAGGATATGGCGTAAACAAGGAACATGCAATCAGCCCCAAAACATCACTGAACATCACGTATTCCGAGGTGGAAGCATTATGATGTGGGAAGGGATTTTATTAGGATATAGCACCGACATGCTCATCCTTAAACAGGGCTCTGTGACGGCTGTCCGGTATCGAGATGAGGTCCTTGATCACATTGTGAGATTGTACGCTGCAGCAGTTCGCCCTACTTTTGTTTTAATGGACGATAATGCTCGTCCCCATGGAGCTGACATCGTCGACGACTGCCTGGAGAGTATAGGGATTGTGCATATGACGTGGCCAACATATTCGCCCGACCTTAATCCCATTGAAAATCTTTGGGATGCTCTTGACCATGCTGCATATTCATGTTTCTCACCTCCAGCCACTCTTATTGAGCTGAAAACTGCTCTACAAGAAGAATGGCGATTGCTTAATCTGCTCTGGTTGACCACCTAATTGAAAGCATGGTCAGAAGGTGTAAACTTTGCCTACAGATGAGGGAGGATCACATACCCTATTAATGTCCTTTTTTTCATTTAATCTATTTCTTTTCACTTTATACATAATTCTGTTTAAGTCTCCACTACGACATTATCTGATAACTTACAAAATATTAATATTGTTTTCATTTCTGTATATAATTAATGATTTTGTTTTATGTATAAATATATATGCTGCTTTACTGCCAAATTTTGTGTCAATCAATGTAGTATTTATTGATTTTTTGCATTTTACATCTTTGTGCTTCACTTTTGGAAGTGAGTGTAATTAGCGATCATAAGCCTTTGAAAATCACAAGAACCAGAGTTTTTTAAGTACAATGTGAAGTGTGAGTCCTTCCAAAGTTTTCAAGGGAATCAGAATTGTGAAAAATAAAGTTTTTGTTGGTCCGTGATGTTTACACTCTCCCGGGTGTTCAAGTAAAAATTCTGTCTTTTAATATGATTTTGTTTTTCCTGAAAAAAATTTCCTACATTTCCGTTGAGTTGAGCATAAGGGTTAAAGAACCTGAAATCTTTCCGAATCAACTGTTTTGAGTAATTTTTTTCAAAGCAAATTCTAGCTTCTGGTATTTTAAAAATGTTTGCAAAGAAACAATCCGAATATGGATATTTTGTCAAAAACAGTTTTAAAGAAATCAATAGAAATCTGAAGAAAAAAAATGAGTGATAAACCACTATTATTAGAAATACAAACTAAATACGTGTGCTAGAAGTGGACCAAGAAGCATGATTCCTTTACCGGAAGCATTGTTTCCTCTACGGAGATCTCGGTGCTTTCTTATCGAGTGGGAAATCTAAATAGGTTAGCACTTTCTTTTCCCGTAATCAAATACGCGCGCGTCCTACCACAGGAGGTGTAAACTGTGTTGTCTAACATGTGGCAAAACAGGTTATTGAATTTATGTAACATAATGAATTTTGCGTGACTTACGTATTCATTTATAAAAGCATTATTTTTTGTTATATTTGTTTTTCTAATTTACGTATTTAAAAGAATCACGTAGTTTAGCTCCTCGTGATATATTTTAAATTATTTTCCGAACAAATAGTTTCACAATATATTAAAGAGATAATTTAGAATTCATTTCCCTTACGAAAATTACGCAAAAAATTATTAAATGACAAAAATATATGTTACTCTTTCCATTTGCGTGTACGTTATGAAATAATATCCAAAATTTGAGGGTGAATTTTCTTAAGATTTGATGTTCAGTCGGTCATTTAATAAAACTTTTAAATTTCTTAACATATTAAAAAATACAAAAGTTTATAAAGATTTTTTTAAAAAAAAATTGGGAATTGTGACATAACAGCTCTCAGGCATTCATTCCTGCCATCTGATATATTTCAGATAGTATTTGTAGTCCTCTTTTGAGGAAACGTTCATGTCCTTTTATTACAAAGGAATTTTGAAATCTAGCAAACTGGACAGAAGCAAACCCCCAGTTTTATATATTTTCATATCTCACCTAAGTGTGGACTTAAAGTTTCTGTAAATTTAATTCGCAACAACCCTTGAACATGACAATTCTACTACATCGCCAGGACAGAAACTCATGATTCAACTATAAACAAAAAAATGTGAACTTCCATTTCAATGATAGCAATCAATAGACAATCAAAACGACAAAAAAATGTAATCATTAAGATATTTTAAGTGGTTTTCGAAATCCATCATGGGTATTTCTGTAATATTGATATGAGATTTTGTTACCAGCCAAGTATAGACTAGGGATCACTCCACGACTTATATGCCTGACTGAAAATTATCGAAGTCCGAGTACAGATATCAAACAGTAGTGTTGGTTATTTGGTTTTTGTGTTTTTGTTCTAGAAAAAATAGGACGTATAAAAATGTGACAAGTTACATAGAAAATTATTTTCAGATATTACACTTTAATGGTGCAATTATGTCTAGCAAAGGAATAGTAAAAGATTTTTTATAATTAAGATTGACTTGAGAAACGAAACTCACGTAGCTTATTAGATAAGTTAAATTGATTTGTAGCACCATTATTTTTAGTCATGAGTATACTTACACCGCGCTATTGTAGGGTATTAAAAATAGAAAAACGCTTAACCTTCTTACTTTCCACCATGAGATATACTCGATCATGGTTGAGAGCTCCAGAATATCCAGCCCAAATATTACACGGAGTAATTTTTATTGAGTTCTATTTTTGTTACACCCGAATATATATTCCTGTTCCATCTCTTCGTCTTTTGGTTAACGGCGGCAATTTTTGTGCCCATATGATCAAAATAACTTGAGAGTTAAAGAATTTTGGATGTGTAACATATCTTTCATCTCCGTTGCTGGATTTTTGTTGGAAGTGATTTCGTGAAAAGGGATGGATGTGTGTAACAGAATGTGGCATAAGCGCGCGCTACTTGATTTAACCAATGAGAGTGCGTGGCTGTGTCTTTTCGCTACCCTTGCATATGGGTCCAACTCAAGCAGCCATCAAACACTCGAGCGCTTGTCTCTAAATCCGCTAGTCATTATATTGGGGGACATAAGTGTGGCATATTGCTTATTTGAAAATGACAAACAGTGATTTCCGTGGTCTTATACATTTCTTCGAATCAAACGGTTAAAAAAAATTAAATATTTCCTGCATTTTGTACTTATACCATATAACGAAGGTGGTTCTGCTCTTTTAAAAAAATAATCACTCGCTTCCACTGATTTTGAGTGGTGATTTTAACTTTAACTTCAGTCTGCCAAAAGCTGAGCCACTCGTAATTATTATGAATGATGAACTCAAGCTCGAAATGAACACAAATTAGAATGTTTCGACTGCTAACAGTGGTACTGTTATCGACGCTGTTTTTTTCTACGGTTTTTAAAGACTTGTAAATCACAAATATATGTGTCATATTTTAGTTATCATAAGTCTATTGTATCCACTCTTCCCCAAATTGAACAATAATAATTATTTTTGATAAAATATTGCATTACTCCTTTTGTTAATTAAATACAATTTTCATTAAAGATATAATTATTCGATAGAAAATTATTTCTAATCATACCCGATTCCTATTTTTTTCAGGCAAAAAGTTAATATTGCGTATTTACCATGATAGCATGTTAGATGTTACATATCATATATGACTACTGTAAAACTCGTTTCTTTCTTTTTTTGTCTTTTTAATTTTATATTTATAACATATACTTTGTAAACTCTTTTAACTGGAAAAGAATATATATATATATATATATATATATATATAAAAGAATAATATATATATATATATATATATATATATATATATATATAAACAGCTTTTGCTATCCATAGTTAACAAAATATATTATTTCACATGAAATTTTGGAAAAACCAGATACACATATGTGTTATCTCAAGCTGTGCATGCATTTCATGCTCTATTTCGATTAGAATTAAAACAACACGAATGTCAGCGACTGTATGCAGTTAATAAATCAGGAATTTGATTATCGATTTTATTGAATCGCACTTCCCCATTTACAAATCCTATCTAGGTTTCTAATGCATTATACAAGCATATTTTCTATAATTCCAGTTCAAAGAGCGGTTTTCAAGTATTTCTAAGCTTTCAGGTGCCTTTATTCCATATTATTTTGTGCTGTGTAAATTCATTTGAAATAAATTACGCCTATCTAAGTAAATGAAAGGAGAATTAAAAATTTAAAATAAATGCAACGTAAATGCTCCTTATCTAAAAAAATTGAATAAATAGGACAATGCGTGATTGACGTATACTGTGCGAGTGGACTATTTTTAGGTAGAATAATATCGCTTCCACCTATGTATATCTATTTTCTTACAATTCCATGAAGTAAAAATTCATTTCGCAACCTTATTTCTCATGTTATATATTTCATTATAATATACAATCTTTCAGAATCTATGATGTTTACTTCTTAGAAAAAAATGTTTTTACTGCATGATATTCTAAATGGATTTCAAAGGTATACATTTTATAATTTTTTGAACAAATATTTCGTAAATCTTTTTTTATGAAGAATATATCTTGGACGTCAACTAAAGATAGAACTTAATGAACATTTGTTACATTTTTTGATTAACGTAAGCATTTCAAAATAAAACACTGAATTTTAAAATGAAAAGAGATTTCCTTTCTATTATTTGATTGAAATAAGTTGAAAAATTTAAGTCTTCCCCAAAATCAAAACTTTTAAATATTCATACTTTTGGAAACAGTTGTATGTAATGCTATAGAACACTTTAGTATCAAAAGACCTCACCACTATTATCTCAGTAATACATACTAAATATATAAACCGGAAATAGTGTCAGGGATATGAAAAAAGCACCTACTTTTTCTAAATGCTGTCATGATATCTAGGAGGCCTGTTTTAATATCGAGTAAGAAATATAGAGAAATCGTTGTTTGAATTTTATTCATTTCTCCTTCAGAAAATGTGCAGTAGTTTGTGTAGAATTTCCTTATTTCTCTGCATTGTTTAAGCGAATGGATAACATCGGTGGACTCGTGTGGCAATATTCATTACACAAAGTACTATGATGTGGTTAGAACTCATATAGAGAAAGTGGGTTTTTTTAAATTGCGTGTTAGCCAGAAAATATGTTGGAAGAAGATGCTTTTGTCATTCCCTCGTTAGTGCAAATGCTGATATTTACTTTACAAATAAAACCGTCGTTTTCTCTTTAGTAAAACATTTGCTTTATCCAATCTTCCCTTTTCCCCTTTATGAATAACGCCCAGGTTTCGACTACATGTTTCTTATATATTCTTATATCATCCTTTCAAAGAGATGCTTTCAGGTCTAGTTCTAAGCGTTACGGGTGGTATACTGCCTCATTATTTTCTTCTATGTAAATTCACTTGAAAAAACATTAAGTTTATAATCATTGGTCAAATGAGAGTTAAGAACTTAAAATAAATACAACATAAATACTGGTTATACACAAAAAAATAATAAGGAATTAGAATAAAAAGGACAAAATAATAAGGAAAAATGAATTACTGATATATATCGTGTGTGTAATTCACACTCGAGTATTAACTTCACGCGCGAAAAAAACAATCTTAACTTCACGCGCACGGTGTCTCATTCCCAAGGGTATTTACATTATGTTTTTTTCCGTACAATTTACATACAAAGGTGAGAAAAGAAGAAAAGTAGGAAATGCAATATGTTCCTAGCACTTTTATCTCGTAAATTCAGTTTTTATGTTATTTTCATTAGGGTATTTAGTGCTTTCTTTTTTTAAATTTCTTATTTTTCGTGGCGAGTGAGTGCGATGTTTTCACTGGATCTTAATATATATTTTAATTTCGTAGAAGCATTGATTGCTGGTTTTTACAATCTGTAAATCGAAATCAAAACACTTCAGAAATCAGCGTCTGGTTCGATATTTAGTAGGCGGTATCTATGTACTTAATAAAATATTTTGAGCATTTATTGTCGCAACGCACAACAACATGAAGAAAAATGTCATATTCTAACGATTAGATTTGCTAGCCATTTTCAAACTCATTATTGCAATTCGGATAATAAGTTTCTGCGTTAACTGAGTCACCTGCAAATTTTTCCACTGCCGGATTGTTTTGTTACTGTTGTTATAAACATTAACATCAGTTGTATTGGATACTATAATCCTTATATTAAACAAGGGTTAAGAGACGAGTACTAAATCTCTATGTGTGTGAGCATCAGACTTGTCATTCATTACCCCAGAAATTGAATCCTTAATTCGAACGAATAAAAAAAACTCGTGGAACTTTCGAACTCCAAAGAAGATTGCGTACATGTCCAGTCTGTGACCACAGCTTAGAAAAAAGGACTTAAAGATATATGGGGTTTGATGTGTTACATTTATTATGTGATTTGCCCTGCAGAAGTCCTAATACGTCAAAATACCGTATCGTCCTCTAATTTAGCAAAATACTTGCTACATTCTCAGGAAGCTATATATTTTTTTTGTGTGTGGAGGGCAAATCACTAAGATTGACTTACTATTATTTTGTCATGACATCGACAATTAAAATTTTTCTATCAACGGCTCCAATCGCCTTCTTTAAGATTCTAGAGAAACATTAACTCAAATCAACCAATGTTTCTTTTTCATACACTTCTAAATTATATCTAGAAGTTAAACAGTTCATAATCATATTCAAGCGTAAATTGAATGCCACAGTCGTTGTAAAACGGTTTTAATTATATTACAAATAATTATGTCCCAAACACAAATTTAAAATTTTGATCTAAGTATTCTAAGAAAAGTTCCACATTTAACATGTTGAAGCTGCTTAACATTATTCAAATAAGGATTAATTTTGGTATATTTTAGTAAGAAATAAGAAGAAACTTTCTTTTTTATTAACATAATTTTAAAAAAAATGTTTACGCAGAAAAAGAAAAAAAAATGTAAAATATTTATTTTAAATACACTCTGTCGCAAAAAAATATATGCACCCAGAAGAAATTGAGCTACATTCACGAAATTTGGTATGCATGTAGTGTATATGAAAATAAACAAATGATTAAAAATTCAGAACAAAATATCATTTTATTAAGCGGTTACAGCTTGCAAAAGGTTAAAAATCAGTAAGTAGTAAAGCCACCTCTGGCAGCTATACAAGCCGAAATTCGGCGTGGCATCGATTCATTGCAGATCACTTATGACCCCCTGTGGAAGATCCTGCCATAGTCTTTGCATCTGCGCAGTTAATTCTCCTGTATCTCGACGGCTGCAGTTGCCTTCCCAGCGCGTCCCAGACATGCTCTATTGGCGAAAGATCTGGTGACCTGGCAGGCCATGGTAGAACGTCATATCCTTGAAGACATTGTTGGGAGAGTCGCGCAGTATGTGGACGAGCATTATCCTGTTGATAAATGGCACCTGGGCGACTTGATAGCATGGGTAGCACAATCGGCGTTAAAATATCGTCCACGTATCTGCGAGCTGTCAAAGTGCCTTGAAGGACCACTAAAGATGATCGTGTGTCCCAAGAAATTGCTCCCCACACTGTCACACCTTGTGAAATTGCTGTATGCCGCTCGACAATAAATGCCGGATCGGACCGCTGGCCGGTGCGCCTCCAGACACGTGTGCGGTGGTCATCAGCACTGAGACTGAATCGGGATTCATCACTGAAGATGACACGTCTCCAGTCTGTCACACCCAAGTTGCTCGAGGTCGGCAAAATCCAGTCGACACTGCCTATGATGTGGGGTCAGTGGTAAGCGTCTTAGCGGACGTCGGCTCCTCAAGCCAACTTCGGTCAGTCGTCTCCTTATGGTTTCTCTTGATGGCACTGGATGTCTGGAAGGAGGTAAGTGGCGTTGAATCGATGCTAGCGACGTTGTTGGTGCCGAAGTGGCCACTCTTCTGATTGCACGATCCTCGCGATCATTTGTGTTCCTGGGACATCCTGACTCTCCGCGACGGTACACTCTACCTTCTGTGATCCACTGTTGCCAACACCGAGCAACTACCATATCGCTCCGACCGAGGTGACGGCCGATACGTCTATTCGACTAACCTGCTTCTCTGAGGCCTATTATACGGCCCCTATCAAAGTCCGTCAGCTGCTCGTACTGCCGCCGGTTACGTCTTAGAGGCATCCTAAGTCTCAATATCGTCTATCAAAGTCATCAGATTCGTTTGGATAGCCGTACGGCGCTCGTACTCATGCTTTAAACTCTCCCAGTTGCGCAACTAATATGCGCATAGCACACTTAGCCTTGTCTCATTGGCTTCGAAATTTTAATCATTTGCATATCTCTTACCAGACTACATTCTTGCCGAGTTTCGTGATTGTAGCTTGATTTCTTCTGGGTGCATATATTTTTTTGCGACAGAGTGTATGTTGAAATACTTTAATAATAGCATTAAAGTAAAATATTTATGTTTAGATTTTGGATTTTGATTTCAAAATGTTTTCTTTCATAAGAATTTTGCATAAGCACTCCATTACAAAGAATGACTCTAAAGAAATATCTATATTGAGTTACAATTATCTTAATATCTATATCTATTGTACCTCTTTTTGGCTTCTCAAACTTTCAATATTTGCGACCCAATTTTCAATCATAATTTTCATCGTGCCCCCTTCATAAAATAACAATAACGTGATTTAAAAAAATAACGTACTAAAAGCTACATGCTAAAGCTACAAAATAACTTTAATTATAAGCCATACAAATTATTAAGATAAGTATTAAATTTTGTATATAATTATGTATATGACAAGCCCACGGGAGTCACTAGTAATTATTAATCTTGTTCTTAACATAGCATTTGTAAATTAATCATCAAATACATTTTGTAGTTCAGATGCATTTATAAGTATATTATATTAATGTAAATGTGTATTTTACCTTTTTATTATGTCAGAATGCACTTTGTTTTGTTTCCTTTCATTAAATTTGCAATTTTTCAAATCTTTTATTTTTGACTTTTTGATATGCTCTCGCCCACCCTGTAAGGTTATGACGCCTCCCCCAGGGGACACTCCCCACAGTTTGAGAAACTCTGGCTTACGCTCATCATTTAAAAATACCTTTAATTTTGATACAGAAAAATTTAAAATTTGATTTTTAACAAATAAAATGAAATTATGAATTTGCTTAGAATTAACAACGTAAATGTAAAGAGTGTTTTTTTTCCAGGTATAGAAGTTTAAGTTGGCATTACTTTCCAAGATAATGGTGACCGATTTAACAGCTGTCAAGTAATTTATTCTCAGTTTGGTTTGGCAATTCATCAAAACGATCATCAAGCAAGGCGTAGATTCGTCGAATGGGCCCAAAACGAGATTGCCGTTGTTCCTGATTTTCATAAGCGAATTTTGTTTAGCGATGAAGCGCACTTCTGAATGAATGGCTACGTCAACAAACAAAACTGCCGCATTTGGAGTGAAGCTAATCCACAAGTGTATGTTGCAACACCGTAAAATCCAGAAAAACTGACTGTTTGGTGCGCTTTATGGGCTGGCGGTCCACTGCTTCAAAAACGATGATGGCCACAACGTTACAGTCAATGGTGATCGGTATAGAGCCATGATTACTAACTTTTTCATTCCTGAATTGAACAATCATGATATTCAGGAGCTGTGGTTCCAACAAGACGGCACAACATGTCACACAGCTCGTGCCACAATCGATTTATTGAAAGACACGTTTGGTGACTGCCTAATTTCACGTTTTGGACCTGTGAATTGGCCTCCAAGATCTTGTGATTTAACACCGCTAGACTATTTTCTGTGGGGTTATGTAAAGTCATTGGTCTATGCGGATAAGCCACAAACGCTTGACCATTAGGAAGACAACATTCGCCGTGTTATTGCCGATATACGGCCACAAATGTTGGAATAAATCATCGAAAATTGGACGTCCAGATTGGACTACATCCGAGCCAGCCGTGGCAGTCATATGCCAGAAATCATATTTAAAATGTAATGCCATTAGATTATCTTTCGAATAAAAAAAATTCATGTCAATCGAATAATACATCGTTGTTTTATTGCAATTTAAAGTTCTATCCCTCTAAAAAACACCCTTTAAAAATATACATCTCGTACACTTATTGGTTGCTGTTTTGGGGACTAATTGTTATTGTATTTCTAAGATTCGCCTGACTAAAAAAAACTATATAGGTGGCATTGCCATCGGAATGGAGAGAAAGAGAGAGAGAACTCTCAACATGCAGGAGAGTCGAACAGCGGTTACTCTCGCTAGTATAGAAAAAAAATGATCTAAGCTAAATTTAATGTGTACTGGTTTTTAAATGTTGTACGTCTTTTGTGTGTGTAGGGGGGGTTGTACATGGAACAATAAAATAATTAGCCGCTAAAGATGGACTGACTTTATTTGTGCCTGGTAACTTAAGAAATCATCAGTTGCAGCGACAGACTTACAACGACGGGAATATGTATTATTTTACTGGTAGAAAACATAATTAATTCATCGTGTTTCCTTTGTCAAAGAGTAATTACATCTGGAACGTTCTTAATAAAACCAATGGAAAAGTGACAGCTATTTGTAGCCTTATATTTTTACCCGCCAATATCATTTAAAATGTTGTATTTTGATTTTTTATGGCAACGGATGAAATGCTTATTGTATTAGACTCCAATAAATTGTAAGAGTAAGTGACAACTACTGGTCTCGCGCTCGGAAGCTGTTAAAGAACTTCGTTATGGGCTTGGAGTATTTCCACAGGGCTCACAAATACCTTAATTTACTGTTTTTCTAGATTCTCCTTTTTCGGTCACTCTTTCAAGGAAATATTGTAAATATTTATTAACATTATTTATTTTTAAATCTTAATTTAATCTTTTGTATTGACCCCTTCTATCATGGAGTTTCCTGTGTTAAGAAATATAGCGCGATTGCATTGAATTTTAAACCGTGTATTCTTTGTTTTATGTTTCTGTGTGTACTCCAGTACTTAATGTTTTCTTTCAAGTTTTCTAAATTCTACTGCTGATTCTCAAAACAAAATTTCAGACATTAAAAAAAATCACACATTTTTTATTGGGAAATATAATAGCAAACTAGTGCTATATCTTTTTAGAGAGATTTCAAGTTTGATATTTATTTCAAAAAATCTGAGTTCTCTTTAAAAATTTTAGATTCCAATTAGAAAGATATAAATAAAATTTTTACATAATTTTGAGAAAACAAGATCATTAACATTGTTTAGTAGTTTATTTCGGTTTTAAATTAACTAATATTTAAGGAACACAAGATGAAAGAATGTTTTCTGTTTTTTCAGAAATTATTCAGTTAAATGAATGAGATTTGCGAATCATCCTTAATATAAATAAAAATTTAGCGTAAATGCTTTATAAAAAAGTTTATGAATAAAAACAAACAATTAAATGCATTAAATTCCTTTGTATGAATTAAGATTAAGTGATTGAATTCATGTATACATAAATATGATTAAAAAAAGATAAAACTTATTTCGAAGGAACATTTTATTTATAGAATACGCTCAGTAGTGTGACTGTTTCGAGAGGTAGTTTCTTAATACATTTGAATATATTTATAAAATCGAAATTTGTAGCAACTAGGTAAATTAAATGTGTCGATTTCATGGTATTCATTTTCAAACTGTGTGATAATAGTGCATATATCACAATATTAATACAATATTTAAGTGTATTATTAGTAGTCCCTAAGAAAATAGTTTTTTAACAAATAGTTTCGAATAAAAATATTCAATGCAAAGCGCTTTTTGAATAAAAAAAGAAGAAAAAACTACAACATTCCAAGCATTTTTACCAAAAATCAATAAAGAACTATATTTCAATAAGAAACTATTTATAGAAATGTGTCAACAGAACTTGCAATTTCCTTTCTGAACACCAATTATCTACTTGTCTTCTATAAATTACGTGATAGTAATATCGCATAAATTCGTGTTGCAGCAAAGGATATGCATTTGTTATTCGGATATTAGGTATATATATATATATATATTAAACAAAAATCTGAGGATTCATTATATATTCTGAATTTTGATAAATCTATTGATAATAGTAATAATATTCGTTTAGCGAGAATTTCAAAAGCTAAACGCAGAAAAAGAGTTACTAGAGACATGTCAACCCTCAAGAATTCTATGTTAGAATTAGCTGTTAAATTTGATGATAACTACACCACAGGCTTAATTAAATCGTTTATGTTTGGCATGGATAAAACTGAAATTAAAATTATGACAGATATTTTAAGCAGATATATATATATAAATTTCGGGATTCTCATGGTATGCATATGATTCGAGACCTTAATAACTATTTAGTACAAAAAATGAATATTAAATTAGATGCAAGTGAAAATTACTCTACAGAATATTGTACATTATTATTTATGAATATAAATCCTTTAACAAAATTAATTTTTCAAGTATATTTCAAAAATATCAATCCTTTTTTCCTATTAAAAATATTATTATTAAAAAGGCTTTCAAATACAACAAGAAACTTGGTAGATTTATATTTAATTATAATCAAATCTCGGAGCTCCTAAGTTCAGAATCATGTAAATGCAATCTATATCGAGACTATATTGATGATTATCATCAGCACGTTGTCACAGGAGACCTCAGCATCGTGAAAGATGATTTGTTAAGAAATTTTATGGAAAAAGGTACCGGTTTTAGACTGATGATCACAAAAAATAAATCTGTTATGAAAAAAAATCATAAAAGATTTAGACAAATTCTACCTTAAAATGGCAATTAAATACGGAATGCCGATTGAAGCATTCAATCAATTTAGATCTTATGTAACAACAGAAATTCGGGAATTAGATTTCACTGTTGAAAATGAAATTATGTATAAAGATCTTAAATCATCAATAGAAAATATCCAAAATGACTTCGTGATTACATATGTTGATAAGGTCTCTGCTAATTATGCCATAATTTGTAAATACTTTTACAGTAAAATATTAAGCAACCACATTTTAAATAATAATTCATTTCAAAAATCAATTCACAATAATAGAGAAGATGATAATCGTCTTTTAGCTTTGAACAAAAGACTGAATATTCATCTAAATAATATTAAATATCCAAGTATTTTTTTAACACCAAAATTTCATAAAAGCCCTATAAAATTCCGTAGTATCACTAATGGATACAATACATATATCACGAGGTCTGGGAAGATCTTACAATCTCTTCTTCAAAATCTAATTGATAATTTACAAAACACGGCAATAATTAAAAATAACTGAGAGATTGCTAGAATTACTAAGGATGTGTTAATTTTTTCCATGCATGGTTTTGATTTCGAGGACCTTTTTAATTCTATATATATTGACGATATGATTAAGTTTCTACAGTTAATTTATGATAAATATGAATTATATACTTCAATGAAAAAAGAAAAATTTGATATTCTTGTTAACCTCGTATTAAAAGAAAATTTCATTGCATTTGATCAGAATCTTTATAAACAGATCAAAGGATTACCTCAGGGAGGTCCAGCTAGTAATTGTTTAGTGAACCTATATTTACATTTTTTTGAAATAGATCATGTTGTAAATGATTCTTACTTAATTTATCGTTATATAGATGATGTAATAATTTTTGGTAAAAATAGTGAATACAAACCAAATATTACGTTCTACCCTGATTATCTCAAGCTCCTTAAAACTAACTTCAACTCTAATATGGTGGAATTCTTGGATTTAGACTTGAATCTTATTAACAATAATGTAGTCAGTAACATTTTTGACAAAAGAGATTCGTTTAAGTTCCATATAATTAAAATTCCCGTATGGAATAGTAATTTGCATATATCAATTTACAGAAATATCATTTTGACTTTTTTATTTAGAAGTGATAACTTAACTACCCACAAAATAGATAAATACAATAATATAAAAAAATTTTCAATGTTGTTTAGATCATGAGTACCCTTTTAATTTCTTAAGAACTTATATTCATCACAAATACATTAACCGTCTTGCTACTTCGAATTCCAAAACCACCACACAACAATAGGATTTCAAAGTCAGCATGTTAGTGGTCTTGCTGTGAAGATTATATCATAACACTCATATCACAGTTTACATTTTTTCCACACACATCTTTAACATCTTACACATTGTTGACAACCAACCAAATTAGAGCCTAGCAAATTTACATTTTTGACAATCAACCAATTCAAATTCTACCATATTTGATTGTCGTCTTTTTTATACCTGTCTTTGCTGGCTGGTTTAAAAGTCAGCTCAAAAGATGTGTTTATGTATTTTCGAATTTTTTAACTTGGTGAATAATTGATTTTCATTAATGGCAAGACGTTTGATTCTCTTCGTAAAAGCTTTGTGAGTAAAGAAATTTTGTTAAATTATTTTTTGAAAGATACTTTTCTTATGTAATTGTTTTAGCACTTTTCTACTTTTCTTGCGTAATTATTTTGTGATTTTTCTGCATTAAGAGTTTGGGAGAGTTTGTTACATAATAGTAGTGAGTGGTTTTATCATGTTCTCTGAGTTATCCATACTCTGAAGTTTTGCTTATTTTATTTAATTTGGTTTTCCTACCGAGTTGCAAAGGGGGAAGGTTGGCGCCTTCAAACTAGTTTAACCCCACTTATTCGGTCCTAAGTCCGAAATTGCTTTCTGACTCACTAGGTTCTTCTTTTTTTTGTTCTCTATAATTTTGTTCTTCATGTTCAGCTTTTATATTTTTATTACGCTATTTCTTGTTATGTTCATTATCTATTATTTCTTGTTTTTGATATATAATACATATTTCTTTTATATATATATATATATATATATATTATTTATATATACTTTTAAATAACATTTAATTTGGGAAATAAATGATTTTAATTTGATAATGTTGAATAAAGCTTCGAAAATAATTTTTCATTCGATACAAAAAAAAAGGTAAATCCATTAATGAGACATATTTTTGTTTTTCCTATGTTTAACTATAATATTTAAAGGCATTCTTTCTCCCTCTCTCTCACACACACGCACACACACAAACGTATACGTGCATAACAAAACAAGAGAAGGAAAACTATTTTTATTATAAATTCTGGAAGCTAACATATTTGGATGACATACAAGAGTATTTATCTAATCACATTATCAAAGAAAGATAACGATAATGAAGCGCGTGGTTATAAATTGGGAAACCATGAGAAAAATCTAGAAACAACTGCTTACTGAATGTATCAATTGTATTTAACCCTTTATCGACCGTATATTATGATTTACAGCAGTTTTTATCATGCAATATTTTTTTCGGATCACTACATTGAAAATTAAAGGATTTGCATAAGGAAAATACACAACTTTGCGAAATTTAATTAGTTAGAGCTAATTAATTAATTAAATATATTCCACTGTAAAATAAATTATACACACTATTCACTTAAAATAAATAGTCAAATTGTTTTCTTAGGTCTTTATCTATATACAAACAAAATAAAACACTTAAATTTTGACATTAACTATTCTTAACTAACTACTTCTTCGCAATCCTCTGAAAACGTAATTTCTGCTATAAAACTATTCACCTTTTCCGATAAAATATTCAGCATAGAACCCGTGCTGCCATATATCTCTTCGTAGAGAGTATTTCAAAGAATATTGCTGCTAAGTATCGTCAGAATATTCATAAAAATGGTTATTCTATGTAAGTTAAAGGGAATAGTACCGTCGGTAGATAAAGGGTAAAAAAGTACAAAATTCATAAATAAATGATCAAAATTTCCTGATAGACATCTGACTTGTTGCTTTTATGTTCTATAAAATTTCAAATACCATAAAAAAATATTTCCCCTTCTCACCATAAAAAAGGGTGGGGGTAGCAAAGAAATAATATTATATTTAATAAAAAAATAATAATATAAAATATAGATTTTAACACAGTAAACATTTAATATTGTTTTTATTACTTTCAATATTTGATTTTAAACACTTAATGTAATAAAAAGTTCCTATTGTTTACGTTTATAAATTTTGTATTTTTTTTAAAAAAAATTTGTAAGCCATCCCTTAAGTTATTTATCTTTAAGGAAATAGCTATAGAGTGAGTGAGTGAATATTAAAGTCGCACTGTTCAGCTTCTAATGAGGACTTTTGGCGACTGACCACGTAATTTTGAACAATAGTCAAGTGACGTGGATGATACCTGAGATGACACCCTCTCTCCTAACTACCACACCACACCAACGGAAGGATGTTTCAGCTCTCGACAGATTTAACGAGCATCGATGCCCTACACGGCGTGTCTTTAGTGGTACTGAGATCGAACTCATGTCATGTCTGCCATAATCCGATGCCTTGACCACTGGGATATTGTAGCACGAAATAGCTATGGAAGAATTCATTTATGATTTGTGATACGTATAATGTTCAAACTAAAATTTAATGTTGATATGGAAAATTCAATAAAAAATAAATTTTTGAATCGTCTTAAATTTTAAATAATTTCAAAAGTAGATATGCTTTAAAAAGAAACTCAATGATTCACCACTATTATCAGACTTATGTGCTCTATAAGTGTATTTGAAAGAAGTTAGTTTTGTATGACATATTTAGGGAGTAGTATTTCTTTTTTTAGGTGATTTTCTACTTGTCAATGCCAAAATAAATTATCAGATAGGAGATGGAGGATCTACTGTGAATCCATATCCCTGTGAAATGAAGAAACGTGTTTTTTAGGTGAGCTTGGTGGCTTCTCTTGTGACCGTGTGTTATAAAGGGTGTTTTTGAGAGGTATAGAACTTTAAATTGCAATAAAACAACGATGTATTATTCGATTGACATGAATTTTTTTTATTCGAAATATAATTCTGTGGCATTGCATTTTAAATATGATTTCTGGCATACGACTGCCACGGCTGGCTCGGATGTAGTCCAATCTGGACGTCCAATTTTCGATAACTTTTTCCAACATTTGTGGCCGTATATCGGCAATAACACGGCGAATGTTGTCTTCCAAATGGTCAGGCGTTTGTGGCTTATCCGCATAGACCAATGACTTTACATAGCCCGACAGAAAATAGTCTAGTGGTGTTAAATCACAAGATCTTGGAGACCAATTCACAGGTCCAAAACGGGAAATTAGGCGGTCACCAAACGTGTCTTTCAATAAATTGATTGTGGCACGAGCTGTTTGACATGTTGCGCCGTCTTGTTGGACCCACAGCTCCTGAATATCATGATTGTTAAATTCAGGAATGAAAAAGTTAGTAATCATGGCTCTATACCGCGCGCGCGCGATCCCCATTGACTGTAACGTTGTGGCCTTCATCGTTTTTGAAGAAGTACGGACCAATGATTCCACCAGCCCATAAAGCGCACCAAACAGTCAGTTTTTCTGGATGTAACGGTGTTTCGACAAAAACTTGTGGATTAGCTTCACTCCAAATGCGGCAGTTTTGTTTGTTGACGTAGCCATTCATTCAGAAGTGCGCTTCATCGCTAAACAAATTTCGCTTATGAAAATCAGGAACAACGGCAATCTCGTTTTGGGCCCATTCGACGAATCTACGCCTTGCTTGATGATCGTTTTGATGAATTGCCAAACCAAACTGAAAATAAATCACTTGACAGCTGTTAAATTGGTCGCCATCTTGGAAAGTAATGCCAACTTAAACTTCTATACCTGAAAAAAAACATTCTCTATAAAGAAATTTAATTTTTTGACTTATAACATTGTAGCGTGTTCTGCCTTATTCAATGAGCGCAATCTTGCTTCGTAATAGTTTTTGCTTCTTAATGTTTTGAAGAGCGTTAACCCTCCAACCGGACAGCATGGATTTTTCTGCCCTACTAGAGAGGCTTCGAAAACGGACCACACTAAATTTTTCGTAAGGCCGGGGACTCACCTAAAATGAACAAAACTGTTTTTTTCCTCCTCAAGTAATGTGTTCAAAAAACGGTAAAGTCGAGTTTTTCCGAATTCCCCCTTAAAGGTTTAGTATCTTGAAAGATAATTTAGAGACGGTCGGGGAGACACAATGGGCATTGAGGGGAAGTTTTATGGCTCACGGGGAGACCGGTCTTTCCCCTGCAGCAATCGTAAAAAACTGGGAAGAATTTTTTTAAACCCTAGAGTGTACGGAAATAATTCCAAGTCAACGAGTTGAGAATTCTCATTTTTTTCTTTACCTTAAAATTCTCAAATGGAATTAAGTTTTTATAATGTATGTCTAAGTTTTTTAAAAA
>BMAU01021241.1:50000-289537 GCA_019973935.1 Trichonephila clavipes
TAATATGTTACTATCCAACTTATGTTCTACATGAAAATTCTACTTGAAATATATATAAATATGACTGAAAATATATTTTCTAATTCAAAATTTTCTTCGACATAATATTGATAACAATTGTTAATTTGATCTATTATTCCGTTTTATCAGAACCTTATATATTCCCAAGAGTTTTAAATGCAAAATATTTATACAGAAAATAGTAGTGATACAAACGTAATCCTGAAATCACCAAGATTGTAAATAATATTTTTTTTCTCAGAGTTCCCCATCGTAGCAGGTAAGCAAGTTTAAGTTTTTTTTGCATGAGAGACTTTAAAATACTGTAATGTAGTACTACAATATATTTATTGTAATGTAGTTTGTGGTACGTCAGGGAAATATTTAGTTCATTCTGCAACATTTTCTTTCTGTAGTCTAATTGTAATATCCCCTGAAAGCTGGATTTTAGATTTACCATTTTCAGTCATATTACATCCCTTTCAAGTATTATTTATCGCAGTAGCCTGCGTACATTTCGGTCATGGCATTTTTCAAAAGGAAAAATTTAATGAAGACAAAGTATAGAGCTTTTAAATTATATAAACTATGTATTAAAAAATAAATTGGTCTTTAAATCAATCTTAATTAAGTAAATGTGAGAAAACTCAAAAACTTAAAAACATATGCAAACAGAAAGGATTTTAGAAATTAAAATTGCAGTTAATAGACATTTCACACAAAATAATGGATTTTGTTAAAAAAATATATTTTTAATTAATTCAATCTAGGAATTCTATTATGCTTTAAAATGAAACCGAATTTAAAATCAAAACTCAGAAAATTAAAATTTCTTAAAACCTAATTGGTTTTTAGATCAGAAATTGAGCAAGTTTTCCAAATATATGAAATATATATTTGCAATAAATTGGGAGAAGTTTCTGTTGGCCGTGAAGTTGAGAAAATGTCCATTTTACAATCCTCGCCCTAGGCCACAGCTGTGTGTGAATGAGAAACCTCCCCTTTCGAACAACACAGAAATCGAAATGCAATAAAATCATCCCTTGCAAAACCATTTGAGGACCTCCCGCAGTTTTAAGGGGGGAAGGTATAAAACTGCGGTGCGCTTTCGAAGCAGTTCGCGAAATTCATCCGATACGTTTTCGCTACCACTAGCTTTGAAAAAGTAGACCGCTTTCGAAGTGAAATTCAATTAGTGGGTCATCCACTCAGAGGGTTAATACCCATCCTTTTTGTCTCATCTTTTTCGGTATTTGTTCATTTATTAGTAATTAAGTTAATGTTTTACTATTGTTCTTTTTTATGTTTTTAAAAAAAGGATGCAAGAATTTTCCAACTAAACTCCAGAAGTGTATGATAATCCAGCATGGTGAGGTGTTAGCTTATTTTGGTTCGAATAGGTCCGACGCAACTTAATATAATTGTTCGAAAGCAGTAAATAATAAGATGACTAAGGTTTTGTTAGTCGTATAGTTTCATTCCTCCTACTTAAAATTATTTATTGTATTTTGATTTCCTTCTCGATGATAAGACTGCTCTTGAATGTGGACGAGACTTATTATTTTTACTCGAATCTAAGCCGCACATTTTTCCTTGTATTAATACTACTAAACCTCAGGTGTAGCTTAGCATCGAAAGAAATTAGAGTAATTATAGTAATTATAAGTTATCTCTCTCTCACTCTCATGTATGTATTGAAAAGTTTCAAATACTGGGGAAATAACTAATTATTCGCTTCTTATCAGTCCTAATTTAAAAGTGGATTGATTATAAACCATTTTACACGAATTTTTTTATATTTCTGAAACACTTGTTGAGAAATTGAGGTGCGACTTAGAATCAAAGGCGGCTTAGATTCGAAGAAATACAGCAATTGTAATAATTTTGCTGCTGTGGGGGAGTTTGGTGATATGCCTGGAATATTGCAAATTATCGCCCTTCCCAGCTTTATTTTTGTTCTTATTATTGTTGAGGTCACAATTTTAAGGAATTCTAGAGTTAAAATAATTTTTAACGTATGCGCGTTTTTGGATTTTGCCCTCGTATCATCAGGTTTGCTGCGCTTTACATTCATTTTGAACCATGCATTATTTCATGGATTTTTTATTTGTATTCATAATGTTTTCCTCATCTTTTCTGAATCTCACTATACATGCTCAGAACAAAATTGGTGAATGCACATTATATAGATGGAACGAATAACACATAAGGTAGACTTAACAAACTTGCCCATAAGAAAGGCAGGCTTAAATTCAAAAAACTTTCCTAAAATTTCGTACATAGGAAGTGGAAAAAAAAACAGCAGCAGAAGCTATATAGTATATTTTTGTTCTTTCTCTCAATATATATATACATAAATCTAACTAAGAGTGATATGTGTGTTATCTGTATAATTCTTCATTCCATATGAGCAAATACATGCTGAATATTTATAAACGTTTTGCTTCTAAAATTTTATATTAGTACACATTTACTCATCAGCGTATTCTAAATGTATTTTTCAAATTTTTTAGTAAATTTAATATTCCCTGAAAGTTTTCTTAAATATAATAACACATTTTTAAAAAGTTTTTCATATAAAATGTATTAGTAACTGAAAATTTACAAGAAAAATAATATTGTTTAGTAATTTGAATTTTGCATAATTGTTCTTCATTGAAATTGACTCGATGTGTACGTTGATGCTATTGAGCATATGGAGAGCTTGCGGCCCTTAATTCCATATCTTGAGATAGATGTTGAATTACAGTATCTTATTCATCCTGGGAGCTGGAGGCTTCTAATTGGCTCAGCCAATCGTTCGGAAAAGTTCCAATTTATCTGGAGATTCTAGGTACATGGAAGAGAGCCGAGTGGTCGCTCTTTGATTGGTTCTTGGCGTGTGAGGAGATTGACTCTCATTGGTAGCTCAAAAGTCTAACAAAGTAGTATAAAATGTTAAGGGTGGGACTTATCCAGTTGTGATAGATACAGATATAGAAAAAAAATCATGTTTAAAAATGGCAAATTAAATTTGAAATAATAAATATTTCATTGAAATTCCCTCGAATGGCTTTAAATGGCTGGGGTAGTTTAGTGGTTAGAGTAACGGACTTGTGGCTGGCATGTCATGAGTTCCAGTCTAATATCACTAAAGACTCGACGAGTAGAGGCCGATGCACTTCGTCGATGCTCAAACGTCCTTCCGTTGGTGTGGAAGTTAGGAGAGATGTTACCTCAGGTATCGTACTCGACAATTGACCATGGTTCAAAATTATGAAGTCGTCGCCAAAAGACTTCGAGTAGTTGAAAAATGCGACGTTAATCTTCCCTCCCCCCACTCGATTAAGTGGCTTTAAGAGCGAAGGTAAGAAACACAGACTCTCATTTCATCACTCAAAATGACGAAGGGGCTTTTAATAGTAAATTTAATTTTAGATAAATGTGCAATGATGCTTTTTATTATCTTTTATTTAACATAAAGAATTTTATTTCATGGATAAATTTATAAAAAAAAAATAATACATTCCGTATTCAAAATGGTGACAGATTTTATTTTTAAGAATAACATAAAATATTCTTTCTTCATAAAATAAAAAATAGAAATCTTCATTCGTAAATTTGGAAACAAAATTTTACAAAAGTTTTTTTTTTGTAATATTTTTCTCTCATTGGTTAAGGTGTACATTTAAACTGAGAGCTTCAATATACCTTTATTAGTGAGATTTGACATCAAAGCTTAATATTACATCTAAAATATTTACATAAGGTGCATTGTTTGTTTCCGAACATCCTAATTTTCGTTTTATCTGTATAGAATTACCTATCTATCGAAGTAATGGATTGTTACTGAAGTAAGAGATGATAGATAAAAGTACCTATGTGTATATTGTTCCAAAGTATTTGGTGGCCGTTTGGTATTAAATGATATAAAACAACATAGTTATGTGGTTTCAAAAGAAATATAGGAAAAAAATGAATGTGTAGCCTCAAAAAACTTTTAAGAAAAGTAGGTTCACACACGCGTATATATTCGTATACTGAAAAATTAATAAAAAATATGGGAAAATCGAAACTTTAATGGGTAACCATCTCAATGAAGAAAACTAATTACGTCCATAAATAATAATAATAAATATATTTAACACTGAAATAATTTTTTAATAAATTATTTTGGCACAGGCTTCAATGGGTACATACATATATTGCACATGTCGTAATATGATATTTAAGATATGATTAGAAATTTTAAATTTAAGCAAAAAACAATGGTTAGTTATCACTATCGCCCCTACCTATGTACATTTTGAGATCCTTTGTTGCAGGCTTCACAAATCATCTTACAGTATTCAAGGCACATCAACTTTTCGCATTTACTGAACAAATTTTTGATAGTAGACTTTCAATGATCAAATGTCAAAGAAAAAAGTACTTCCTATACTAAGTTCTTGGTGTTAGTTCTTCGTCTTGAACATAGTGTTGAACATCAAATATTTCTTCAATCCTGAGTCGTAATGAAGAATGCATGTAAATGTTACTCCCAGGCCTCATTCGCACGGCATCTCTCATTTGTGTCTCTAATTCTAGCAAAAAATACCTTAAAGAACTTTCAAAATACTCATTTCGAGTTATTTTTGTATGAAATACAAAATTACACTCTATGTTACAGGTAAAACTAGAAAATTAAAGAAAATTGGAAAGATATGAAAAATTACGTAATTGGGTGTGCGGCATCCATCAGATTCAAGGGCCTCTACCGCCCAAAATATGAAGCGGTCGATTTCGTCAATTGGCACTGGACTCTAGTGTATATAAGTGATAAAAGACAGATAGAAGAAGGTTGATTGATTGCTTGAATACCAACGTCACACTGCAGATAGAAGGAAGAGGGCTCGTTTCCGCTCATCAAAATTATTTTCATGATGCATCTGAAAAATTCCCGACCCAAGCGGAGGGTTAAGCAGATAATTATAGATATTAAATAAAATGTCGGATCTTCTCAAAGTTAAATAATGTTGCTAATACAGGCATGGTTTGAAAAAGTTTTAAGATACGTAAATAAGCACATTTTACAGCAATGCAACACTTCACCACTATTATCAGAGATACGCTCTAAATAAATGCCCTTGAACTAGGCTGAATAAAATGTTCTCATCCCTGTATTTTCTGTCTCTCAAGAACTTGGTGGCTGTTTTATTCTGCTACCGATTATTATGTACAACAATTGCTATTTTATTTGTGTGTGTGTATTCCGAATTTTTTTTCTAAAACCACGAATTAAGCATTTTGCATTCTTCAAAAGCTCAAAATCTGACCTTCGGTGAGGGGTTGTAAGAAACCGGCAAAGTTTTCACAATAATATTCGGCAATAACTCTTTATCTATTCTACTCTAACCTCCCATTAACAATTTAAGTACCACTCTCACTTTAAAATTAGATAGAATAACCATTTTTACGATTACTGTGATGATACTTAGCAGGAATGTTTTTTTAAATATATTCTTCCAAGATATATGGCAGCACAGGTTCTATGATGAATGTTTTAGCGAGGAAAGTGAATAGTTTAATAGTAGAAAGTGTGCGTTTTTCAGTGGATTGCGAAGAGTATCATTTTTGTTCTGAAAAAATAGTTAATTTCAAAGGTGTCTTATTTATTTATTTATTTTGCATGTTATTGAATACCTTAGAAAACGATTTGACGATTTATTTAGGTGAACAATGAATACAGTTAATTTTATAGTTGAATATCTTTTATTAATTAATTAGCTCTAACGGATTAAGTTTCCCAAATGTCAGTATTTTATTTATTTCTATCCCTTAATTTTCAATGTAGTGATTGAAAACAAATCACTGCATGAAAAAAACTACAACAAATCATAATGCGGTAGATGAAGGGTTAAAGCCCTACACCCACGAGGCATGACAGGTGACAAAAGACTGAAGAGTAATCTCGGATACGTCTAACAAAAACACTTCTGTATCATGTTTCTTCCTTTAAAGGTGTGATATAATCCGTCGAAATCAGAAACGCGCTCCCGGATCAGACAAGATGACAGAATACTATCTACATACCAAGCTTAACACTAGCAACAAAACTTAAGACACGGGACATTTCGAATTGAATACTTTAAGGTATCCGACTACGTTCGGAACCGTGATTTTAAGAAAGGCACTTCAATGGATAATTTTCATGATATTTAGTGTCCTTAGATTAGCATATATTTATAAAATTGTTTTAAGAACATTTTGCCAAAAAAATATTTAAATACAATATTTCGGCAAACAATTTACTTAGAATAACCTTTTTTTTTTTTTTAAAATTCTCCTTTTGTAAAAAATGCTTCTATTATAATAATGTTTTGCCTGTATATAAGCTCAGACCTCTGTACAGAAGCTCAACTATGATTTTTGAAAAATTCACAATATTTTCAGAGAGAACAACAATTGAAATAAATATCGGCGTTTTTTTTCTTAAAAATTTCTCCCCTCTGTTGTCGTAAAACATGGATAAACCCATTTCTAAGTTATATATTTCAAACTTAGTTGAGACTCTGTGCAGAGGTTTGAGATATATACAAACAAAATATTATTATAATAGAAGAATTTTTCACAAAAAGAGAATATTTTGAAAAGGGTTCATTCTATGTTAATTTTTTGTCAAAATATTGTACTTAAAATTTTTTTTATTCTATTACTATTCTTAAAAAAATTTTATATACATTTTCTAATGTAAGTTATACTAAATATCATAAATAGTATTCATTTATACGCTTTTGCAAAATCACGGTTCCGAACTTAGTCGGATACCTTAACGTAATTTTCACACCAGTGACCTTCAACGGCCCAGCACTAAATGACAACCCATAACATTGGAGCCAAAAGAACATTGATTTCATAGACGACCAATGAAAAGTTCGTTGGAACGAATTTAAGGATTCTTTGGAACTCCCAAAGTCACAGCGTCGCTATGTTCAAAGCATTAAAAAAGAAGTTTTTCCTATCTTCACGAAAGAACCGCAGCAAAAATAGTCCGACAACTTTCAATCGCACATGATTGACCGACAGCTATTCATAATTCAATGAATTTCTCGTTGAAACATTCAATTATTTTACTAGCATGTGATGGTTGTTAGTTATTTCTTACAAAAGCTAACATCAAAAAAAAATAATAGTGTTTTGAAGTTATTTCCAACCAAAAAATTTAGTTCACCCTAGGTCCATCTGTTACTTATAAGCATGGTAGAGTGGGATCCAATTATGAATTGTTTATTAAATAACATTCTTTCTAAATGTGGGGTTTATGAGAAAACTTGTGAAAAAGTATAGGATCTAATGAAATAAATTTAATGCACCATAAATTAAACTATTTTACCCTATTATTCTCTTCTAACGTCATGATTTTAATGTACGATGTATAAAATTACTTCCCTACTGAATTTTTATCCTTAGCACATACAAAGTTCCCCTCACAGCTATGCTTTCGTCAGAAAAATTCTTTTTAATAATGTCATATAAAAGGTATCCTTCTACTGAAGTAATTTTACAATGTTTTAAATAATATCATATAGAAATGTTTCAAATAAACTGTTGGTAAAAATATTTTGCACTAATGAAAATTCGGCATAACATTTGTCTAGTTAGCATATTTAATTGATTAAGCTTTCAAAACCACAAGTTAATGGAAGAATAATAAATAGCCATATCAAATGTGAAATAATGGCACGTTAATAACCTATGTAACCTCCAGAATTTTGAATGAAACATCCAAATGTGCATTCTACTTAAAAGGCATCGATTGTTGGTTTTTGGGATGGTGTGTTGATTAGTATATAAGTTGTTATAAACCGTTTTAATATTATTAGTGTCTTTATTTGAATGCTTTTAAGAGTGTATTTCATCTATGCAAAATTGTATATATGTAACAGTATTAGATTTTATTACGATGGCGCCAGAGTAGATTTTAATACACATTTATTACCTTAGTACACTGCTGGACAATTGCTAAGGATGGATAACACTATCATCCATAGCAACCACAAAATGAAAGGAAGCAAAATGTGGAAAATTAGAATAAGTGCGGGGTATTAGTAAGAAGAAGTATGTGTATGCAAATTTTTTTTCCACGTCTGTTCATCACGTGATAGCGTTCATAAGAGCTTTAAAGGTTTTGACGCGTGTGGACAGTTGTTGTTTCAAGTCAAAGTTTTACAGGAAAGATTTAATAGACGAACTTAAAATTTTTGGCATGTCTTCCCGACATCACATAGATGATTTTATGCGTGGTCGAATTATTGGAAAGATCGAAGAAGGGCGAAAAATAACAGATGTTGCCAGGGAGTTCGACATCGCTCACAGCGTTGTTTCACGGCTGTGGAAGTCATTTAAAACTACTGGAATGTGTAGTAGACGACACGGGGGAGGTCGTGTTAGAAGTACGATGCCTGTAGAAGACAGATACATTGTCCTTTCAGCAAAAAGGAACAGGCGCACCACAGCTCAGCAGGTGGCAAATCAGTTTCTTGCTGCCTCAGGAAAGCGGATCTCCCGAAAAACTGTTGCCAGACGTTTGAAAGGAGGAGGACTATACTCACGCAGACCTGTTGTGTGTGTCCCATTCACCAGACAGCACCGTACTGCCCGTTTGCAATGGTGTCGTGAGCATCACAATTGTACTGAACAGGACTGTTCATGCGTACTATTCTCAGATGAGAGTAGGTTCAGTCTGTCTTCGGATTGTAGACGCCAACTGATCTGGCGCGAGAGTGGTTCTGCTTATCGTCCAGAAAATATCCAGGAAAAGGACCGATATCCGACATGCAGTAACATGGTGCGGGCCGGCATCATGATCAATGGCCGCATGCGCCTTCATGTGGTTGCGAATGGGACTATGACGGGCCAACGATACATTGATGAAGTTCTACTTCATCATGATCTTCTTTTCCGTGGTGCTGTCGGTGATAAATTTGTTTTTATGGACGACAACGCAACATGTCATCGAACAATCGCTGTTCAGGATTGTCTAGACAGCGAGGGTATTCAACGTCTCGTATGGTCAGCGTGTTCTCTAGATCTAAACCCCATTGAAAATGTGTGGGATGCTTTGGAGAGGCAAGTTGCTGGTCGAAACTATCCTCCGACAAACAAGAACACCCTCATCCGTGCACTCACAGAGGAATGGGATAAATTGCCTCAACAGCTGCTGGATAATGTTGTGCAAAGTATGGTACGACGTGTGGAATGTTGCATCACACACCACGGTGGACATATCCCGTACTGATACCTTTCTTTAAGGTGCCTGCTAACTTTTAGATGCATTGTTCCATTTCTCCGTACGCAGATCAAGTGAACACTTTTTTTTCTTTCAGATGTTTCACAGCTTTTGTACTTTCCAGAAAAATAAATATTCTGTATTCTAATGTCTGAACAGTGTGGCAACTATATTTTATCCTAGTAGGCATCATGTCTCGCTTAATGTTATGTAAAATAGCAATTTGTGATCCGTCCTTAGCAATTGTCCAGCAGTGTATTTGCACGATATCATGTATTTTTATCTCAACTATGTTATTGTTTGGTATGATAATCCCACAATTTGCACAAATGGATAATTTATATAATAGCAATAATATAAATATAACATTATGAAAGTGTTGGTGAAAACGAGCAGCCCCTTTCCTGGAAGCCTGTTAGATATAAAACGCTAATGTGCAATTCCTGTTACAGGAGTTTCATTTTTATCAATTAATATTTTGGAAGCATTATTATTTTTCTACTGTCGTAATTTCGTTCATTTTACTGTATTTTGATTTTATGATTCATATTACTTAAATCTACCTCTGTGAGTAATATGTGTTTCTGCACGATGTTAAAAACTGTTTTGTACACATTCACAATTGATTAAGTTTGTAAGAGAGAAAATTCACGCCCCAGTGAATCCCTCTTAAAATTAAAGAACAAATATAAGGATAATTAAATTAGATCTAGAGGCAAAAAAAAATAAAATGAATATTATTATTTACCTCTTAACTTTTATTTTCAGTTACGTCTTTCAATCTTAAATTAAACACCAATTATTTCTCCGAACAGATATTTCAAACAAAACACTTTTAATCCTAGGTCATTATTTTTTATACACTCCATATTCCATTATTTACTTTCAGGCAGAGCACAATAAACTAAAAAAAAGAACTTATAGTTCTGAACATAAGCAGTTAGTCCAATTAAAATGCCACTTCTTTTGTCTCAGCGTAAACTATATTGCTTGCGCTGAATAAATTTGTATTTTAAAAGGAAGTTTGATGTTGACTTGAAAACACACACACATATATATATATATATATATATATATATATATATATATATATATATATATATATATATGTGTGTGTGTGTGTGTGTGTCTGTGTGTAAAGTGGACGGCGCTCCACGCTACTGCAAGCCTCTCTTAACATCCCCCTTCCAGGAGGCTGCGAAGGGAAGCAGAGGGCAATGACTCGGGGGAAAGAGGCAGCGAGGGAAGAGACAGCATAACTGGACAAGACGTTGAGAACGAAGGAGGGACAGACGTGCATCATTAAATCTGAAATCTCTTTAAAAAACAATGAAAGCCAATTAAGCAAAGACCCGCGGACTTAATTCATTAATTGTTATTCTTCATTTTTATTTATTCTTATTTTAAAAATAAACAAATTATTCCGTCAAAACAGTTTACGAATTCCCCTCAGTAACAACATAACACACACACACACACCCACACACACACACACACACATATATATATATATATATATATATATATATATATATATATATATATGTAGGAATGGATGTGCACATATCGTATCCCTCCTATATTCATTAATGACGTAATGCCAAGAGAGCGCCACCTATCTGACAAGGCGGTTCGAGGATAACGAGTAAACCAGACTGGAATAGAACGATTGCGCGGGAGACGACCGAGAGAAGCGACGGCGATGAGACGATGACGAGGGCGCTGGAACGAAACGCCTCGTGGAATCCAACGATCTAATGATGTTTCGATTACTTTTTACTAACTTTTAGCCCTCCCTTATAAATAATTCCCCTTAATAAATGTATATTTAACTCAATCTGGCCGTTGTCACTCTCTATATGGGGGCTCGGCCTTTCCCTTAACTTAAAATCCCCTAGAAAACCGAAGTAAAAGGACGATGACGATGCAAGATAAGTGAATTTATTCAATGTGTTCTTCAATGTGTGTTGGACGATTTTATTCAAATTCAAGTGCATTTATTCTTCAAAGCGTTTTCAACGTGTGTTTGACGATTTATTTCAAGTGTTGTGTGAAAGTTCACGATTCTGAAGATATTTATTTATTCGATAATTTTGCCGACACATCAAGATTTTTATTCTCAACACTATTATACATTCATGAAAGTTAATATTCAACAATCAAGACGTTGTATGCAAAAAGTTTACCGTGAGTTTTTATTTCCATTGTTTTTTACAAACTCTCAGTGATTGTGAAAATATATTTTGAAACTGCTAATGTGACTGTGATACGATATATTTTTTTAACTTGTACAACTGCTACTAGTGACATTTTATTCTAGACTTTAATCTTTTCATAGCGTATTAATTTTTTTTTCTGTGTTGAAATATTTTACTCATATATCATTTTAAGTGATCTGCAAATATTTGTATATTTTACGTATTTTGGTTCAATTTAACTGATTTATTATGTCTTACTTAACACTGAATGATATCCCAGTTATCGCGCAAGCTTTGAAATTTGGCAATACGCAAAATGTAAAATTATTGTATTCTGTTGTTTTTAACGATCACCCATTCAGTAGGACCTCTAGAGAACAATTGCGAAAGTTTACGGGTTTCGCACAAGATTTTGATATTGAAGACTACTCCGCCGTTATTTTAAAAAAAAAATTTAACCTACCCGATTTAATCTGTTTAGCTAATTTTTTTACAACTAGAAACAAATGGAACTGTCGAAGAACTTTGTAATAATATTTTGTTTTCACTAGCTGATTTATCCGCTTTTCATAATAAATTAAATACACGAGATGTAGAAGAATGCCCCCGCGGGATGCAGAAAATTCCTTTGCTTCCCCCCACTTTCTACAAACAGGAAATCGGCTGACACACTTAACCAAATTAATGAGTCAGCTGTTCCCTCTATTTCGAAAAACGATTTATCGTGGCTTTTTGTTAAAGATTTACTTCTAACTCTTCGTTCTTTCAGTGCAGATGACTCATACTCAATTGAACATTTTTTTTTTCTGATGTGGAGGAAAATTTAACGTTTTGCCGATAACCGAACAACAAAAAATTGTTTTTGTAAAACGGCTTTTGACAGGAACTGCAAAATTATTTATTCAATCTCAGCGTGGTATAAACTCTTACAGTTGTATAAAAACATTACTTATTCAGGAATTCGAAAAAAAATTAAATCAAGCTCAATTGCATAAGGAATTACAACATAGAAAAATGCGGCCTAATGAAACGGTATTCCAATATTTAGTCGCTATTCGGGAATTAGCGAATCGAGGTCAAGGGTTTCTCGACGAAACTTCAATTATGGAATATTGTATTAATGGAATCCCCGATTCTCCTTCAAATAAGCTTATATTATATGGATGTACAACAATTCAGGAATTTAAAGAAAATTAGGAATTTATGACAAAATATTTCAAAATAAAAGCAAAAATCACTCTTATGATACGTCGCGTAGTCCAAACTTTAGTAGCCAACGCCGTGATGTTGAAAGTACACTTCATAAACATCGAAATGATAGATATCAAAATTCAATGCACCAAAGCCTAATTCAAAATTTGAGAATAAAAATTTCAGAGATAGGAATCACGTAACTTGTTTTAATTGTTCGGGATCCGGTCATATTTCTAAATTTTGCCCAGATAAACATCGTGGTCCAAAGTGTATATTATGCGAAAATTTTGGACATAAATCTGATGCTTGTCCTCAAAAAATATCCCTTCTTCTAATAATGTTGATGAAATTACCCCATTAACTACTATGTGTAAAAGAAGTTAAAATTTTATCTAAAAAATATTATCTTTAGTTGATACCGGAAGTCAAGTAACCTTAATGAAAGAAAGTGTATGGAATCAATTAGGCTCCCCTTCTTTAATAAATAGTGGTAATATACTAACTGGTTTTGGCCTTTCAAAAACTCATGTAATTGGTTCGTTCAACTCAACTGTTTCAATTGACAACCAAGACTTTCCTGTTAAAATTAATGTTGTCCCCAACCACTCGATGAACTTTGATATTATTATTGGTTGTAATCTAATTAAACAAGCTAATTTGACTATCACCCCTGATAGTGTTATGTTTTCTAAGCTACAAAACGAAGTATCCGACGCTTCTCCACAACCATTTGTTTTCGCAATTACTGACGACATTCCTAAATTTGATATTGGCCCTGAAATTCCAAAACAAACTCGTAATGATGTTGAGGCATTACTCGTATGTTATAGGCCGAATAAAATTAAAACGACGGATATTGAGTTAAGCATTACCGTGACGGACGACAAACCAATTTATCATTCTCCAAGACGGTTACCTTTTACTGAACGTGATATAGTAGATAAACAAATAGATGAATGGATACAAAATGGTGTTATTGAACCATGTTCATCTGCTTATGCTAGCCAAGTCCTAGTAGTCCGCAAAAAGACGGCAGTCCACGAGTCTGCATTGATTTTCGAAAATTAAATCGTGTGTTAGTTAAGGATCACTATCCTCTGCCCCTCATTGAGGATATTTTAGATAAACTTCAGGATACTAGAGTTTTCAGTACCATTGATTTACGTAATGGTTTTTCCATGTGCCTGTTAACAAACAGAGTCGCCCATATACCTCCTTTGTAACACAAAATGGTCAATTTCAGTTCCTTAAAATGCCTTTCGGACTCTCTACATGCCCTTCAACGTTTCAACGTTTTATCAATACAGTTTTTCGTGACTTAGTTGTTCAAGGAATTGTTCTCCCTTACATGGATGATATAGTTATCCTTGCTAAAAATGAATCTGAGGCTATTGAGAGACTCAAAAAGTTCTTCAAGTGTCCAGTGATTACGGATTGGAAATAAATTTTGATAAATGTCAATTTCTGCATAGGAAAATTGAATTTTTAGGCCATATTATTGAAAATAATAAACTTTTTCCTTCCTTCTAAAACTAAATCAGTTGTCAATTACCCCGAACCAAAAACAACTAAAAAGTTCAACGTTTTTAGGTCTCACTGGATATTTTCGTAAATTTATCCCTGCTTATTCTGTAATTGCTAAGCCACTTAGTGATCTTTTACGTAAAGATACTCCTTTCAATTTTGATGTAAAACAAAAGCTTCCTTTGACGAGTTAAAACGTTTGCTCTGTCAGAAACCTGTCTTAGGTATATATCGACAAAATTGTGAAACCGAAATACATACTGATGCATCAATCGACGGACTTTCTGCTGTTTTATTACAAAGATTCCCCGATGATAATTCCTTACATCCTATATATTACATGTCTAGAAAAACGTCCGAAACGGAGAGAAAATATACCAGCTACGAACTCGAAGTTTTAGCAATCATAGAAGCTCTCAAAAAATTTAAAGTGTACATTTTAGGAATGCCTTTCAAAATAATTACTGATTGTGATGCATTTACAAAAACTATGAGTAAGAAAGATCTAAACACACGAATCGCGCGTTGGGCCCTGAATTTACAAGATTATGATTACACCATTTTACATCGCTCTGGCTCACAAATGGCCCATGTCGACGCTTTAAGTAGAATACAGGTTTTAACAAACCAGTGTAATGATTCTATTGTGCATAGGATAAAAAGAATCTCAAGAGCTGGACCCACACATTCTTTCCATAAAAGCTCTTCTTCAAAGGGTCCATATGACAACTACTGTATTAAAAATAATATACTATATAAATTTATTGACGGTGCCGAAGTTCTTGTTATTCCCGACGAGATGCAGCATCACTTTATCAAAAATCTCACGACAAAGGACATTTTCAGTTAAAAAGAACTCTAGAACATATAAAAAATAAATATTTTATACCGCAACTTCAATCCAAAATTGAAAAATATATTTCTAATTGTGTAACATGTATATTGAAAAATAAAAAGTCTGGTAAACAAGAAGGATTTCTCCATCCTCTTGTCAAAGATGATATACCACTAAATACATACCATATCGATCATCTTGGTCCTTTAGCAACTTCAAGTAAAAACTACAAATTCATTTTAGCTGTCATTGACTCTTTCACTAAATTTGTTTGGTTATACCCCACAAAAACTACATCTACTTCTGAGGTAATAAAAATTAGACATTCAAAAAACTACATTTGGAAATCCTCGTTTTCTTATCACTGATCGTGGAACTACTTTCACTTCTGACGAATTCCACACTTATTGTTCGGAACAAAAATTACACTTCACCATATTACTACAGGTTTGCCACGTGCTAATGGTCAAGTAGAACGCATTAATCGAACAATTATTCCTGTCTTATCTAAGATGTCAGAAGACGATCCCACGAAATGGTTCAAACATGTTCCTTCACTACAAAAGTCTTAAACTCAACATTCCAACGAAGCATTAACACCACTCCTTTTGAATTACTCTTTGGAACACAAATCAATAACAAGACTGATTTGCGCATTCAACAATTAATCGACGAACAACTACAACTCGAATTTAATGAAAACAGAGAACTCCTACGTAAAGCGGCAAAAACGCAAATACTTAAAGTGCAAAATGAAAACAAAAAGTCTTATAATCTTCGACGAAAATCTCCTTATTTATACAGTGTTAAGGACTTAGTTGCTATTAAAAAAACGCAACAAGGACCTGGACAAAAACTCTGCAATAAATTTATCGGTCCATATAAAATAACACAAGTAAAACCTAACGATACCTACAACGTCGAAAAATGTGGAAATTTTGATGGCCCAACCAAAACAAGTACTTGTGCTGAATACTTGAAACCATGGCCTAACAAATGAATGTTACATTACGAACGCAAACTTTTACTTTAACATTTTTTTTTTCGACATTATCACCATACTCAAGATTGCTTTGTATTGTTTGTCTTCTTTCCATCTGTATACCTATTTTTTATTCTTTATTATTAGTTTTGATTTTCTGATACATATTTGTCTGTTTTAATAATTGTTTTATTTGTAAGTTTATTTCCTCTAGCTTTTCAGTTTTATTTCATGAAATTTTGAAATACACTGTATTTTACATGCGAGGACGCATGCTTGGTCATGATGGCCGATGTAGGAATGGATGTGCACATATCGTATCCCTCCTATATTCATTAATGACGTAATGCCAAGAGAGCGCCACCTATCTGACAAGGCGGTTCGAGGATAACGAGTAAACCAGACTGGAATAGAACGATTGCGCGGGAGACGACCGAGAGAAGCGACGGCGATGAGACGATGACGAGGGCGCTGGAACGAAACGCCTCGTGGAATCAACGATCTAATGATGTTTCGATTACTTTTTACTAACTTTTAGCCCTCCCTTATAAATAATTCCCCTTATGTATATTTAACTCAATCTGGCCGTTGTCACTCTCTATATGGGGCTCGGCCTTTCCCTTAACTTAAAATCCCCTAGAAAACCGAAGTAAAAGGACGATGACGATGCAAGATAAGTGAATTTATTCAATGTGTTCTTCAATGTGTGTTGGACGATTTTATTCAAATTCAAGTGCATTTATTCTTCAAAGCGTTTTTCAACGTGTGTTTGACGATTTATTTCAAGTGTTGTGTGAAAGTTCACGATTCTGAAGATATTTATTTATTCGATAATTTTGCCGACACATCAGATTTTATTCTCAACACTATTATACATTCATGAAAGTTAATATTCAACAATCAAGACGTTGTATGCAAAAGTTTACCGTGAGTTTTTATTTCCATTGTTTTTACAAACTCTCAGTGATTGTGAAAATATATTTTGAAACTGCTAATGTGACTGTGATACGATATATTTTTTTAACTTGTACAACTGCTACTAGTGACATTTTATTCTAGACTTTAATCTTTTCATAGCGTATTAATTTTTTTCTGTGTTGAAATATTTTACTCATATATCATTTTAAGTGATCTGCAAATATTTGTATATTTTACGTATTTTGGTTCAATTTAACTGATTTATTATGTCTTACTTAACACTGAATGATATCCCAGTTATCGCGCAAGCTTTGAAATTTGGCAATACGCAAAATGTAAAATTATTGTATTCTGTTGTTTTTAACGATCACCCATTCAGTAGGACCTCTAGAGAACAATTGCGAAAGTTTACGGGTTTCGCACAAGATTTTGATATTGAAGACTACTCCGCCGTTATTTTAAAAAAATTTAACCTACCCGATTTAATCTGTTTAGCTAATTTTTTACAACTAGAAACAAATGGAACTGTCGAAGAACTTTGTAATAATATTTTGTTTTCACTAGCTGATTTATCCGCTTTTCATAATAAATTAAATACACGAGATGTAGAAGAATGCCCCCGCGGGATGCAGAAAATTCCTTTGCTTCCCCACTTTCTACAGACAGGAAATCGGCTGACACACTTAACCAAATTAATGAGTCAGCTGTTCCCTCTATTTCGAAAAACGATTTATCGTGGCTTTTTGTTAAAGATTTACTTCTAACTCTTCGTTCTTTCAGTGCAGATGACTCATACTCAATTGAACATTTTTTTTTTTTTTTCTGATGTGGAGGAAAATTTAACGTTTTGCCCGATAACCGAACAACAAAAAATTGTTTTTGTAAAACGGCTTTTGACAGGAACTGCAAAATTATTTATTCAATCTCAGCGTGGTATAAACTCTTACAGTTGTATAAAAACATTACTTATTCAGGAATTCGGAAAAAAATTAAATCAAGCTCAATTGCATAAGGAATTACAACATAGAAAAATGCGGCCTAATGAAACGGTATTCCAATATTTAGTCGCTATTCGGGAATTAGCGAATCGAGGTCAAGGGTTTCTCGACGAAACTGATGATGTTTCAGGCCAACATTTTGTTTTCTAAGGCCAGGAGTTTGTTACTGTACTACTGTGCCCATTATTCCCTATCTTGAATAGTTATTCTTAGGTGCTATAGCTATCTGTGTATATATGTATACTTATGGATTATATATATATATATATATATATATATATATATATATATATATATATATATATATTAGCTGCATGGCCCGGCGTTTCACGGGCTTTCTCTGCTTTTATAAAGTTTTCACTTTCCTTTACAAAATCAGAACTTCTAATACTCTTTTTTTCAAAATGACTCCTTCCTCTCCTCTGCTTAGCCCGGCGTTGCTCGGGCTTTTACCGTGTGTGTAACAAAATTACCTGCTTGGAAATTTTTTCGTTTATTTCTTTATCAGACAAGTTTATTCCCCTCCCACCGTTGCACGGACATTTTTAAATCCATAACATATTGTCATGGAAATTCCACTTCCCCTCTCGTTATCAGCCGTTCCCGGTATGTATGTGTGATTTCTATATTAACGTCTTTACGAAATTCGTGTGGTAATTTCCCACAATACTGCCTTTTAAAAATTTTGGCTACCGCTGAAGACCCTCTGTTGAATCTGTCGAGAGTTTAAACGTCCAAGCGTTGGTGCGGTAAGTTAATTAAGAGAGATGGGTGCCCCTCCGTGTTTAATCAAATATTATCTACCGTTAGTTATGAAACGACTTTATCTGGATGTTGGAATTTTGATTAAATATATGTATCTGTGGGAAAAAAGTAGGGGGGTGATGGCTAACAATGTGTGTACATTCCTTGTAAAAAAAAGATTAAAATGGAAATAGTACTATTTAATAAAAAAAGGGCAGAATTTTCTTATACTTTCAGGTTTTTCAGTAGAATCAGATGCGTTGTATTATTAAACACTAAGATCGTATTAATTATTTTAGAATGAATACTTACTTAAAATTCAAACTAATAAATTGGAACTGGAAAACTCATTTTTTACACTCAATATAAAAGAAAAAATATTCAAAAAGAAAATATCTTTATCTGACAGAAAAAAAAATCTTTTATCTCTCTGCGCACGTACTCTCTGTAAGTTATTTGTTCGGACATGCACTATAATCGCTCAAACTCGTGTGTTCTGAGGTAGCTTACCCAAAATTAACTATTACTGGCATTTAACGATTTTTCCAATTTTATTCGTTATATTTGTACGGCTCCCCAAGACGGAAAAAATACATCTTTTTTAAAAAATGTTTTGTATATAAGGAAAGCAGATTTTTTTAATTAAAAAAATGTTTTTTTGAATATTTAGTGCCAAAAATTATCTTGGCAGCGTTGGAAAAGGTTAAAAAATGCACGAATCTGCTTGAAAAATAGTTTTATCTTTTTATAGGAATTTAAATTAGAAAAATGTAAAACATTGTAGAAATTGAGATTTTAAAAACATATTTCTCAATTTAATCACATGTTAAAAGCCTTTATTTTTAAACAAAGATAATTAATACAAAGAAGAGACCAACGTCATGAAATTCCATTTTGGCTGAAAAAGGATTTTTGACCCCAACTTTTGTTTTTGTTGCAACAATGCATGTAGACATCCTATTTATTGCAACCCGAATTCATATATCAAGTACAAATGATGCTTACTTTTTATTTCAGCGCTTTTTTCGAGTAAAATTATACGTCGAAAACAACTCGTATCATACACAAAAATCTTTTAGGTATAAAGATCTCTCTTTATATATATATATATATATATATATATATATATATATATATATATATATATATATATATATATATATTTATGTAACTATGCTGTGATTTGTAAGTATTTTTATTATAATATACTTAATGAACACTTTCTAAATAATGAATCTTTTAAAAAATTAGATGTGTCACATAATGAAATTAGTAATCGTATTACTGCTATTTATAAAAAAGTAGACTTTTGTATTTCTAAAATTAAGTATCCAGATATGTTTTTAACTCCAAAATTCCATAAAAGTCCTGTTAAATTTAGAACTGTGACAAAAGGTTTTAAAACATATATTACTACTGCAGGCAAATTACTTCATAATATTATACAAAACTTTATTAATCAACAAAGTAACAAAGCTTTAATTAAAAATAGTAAAGATATTATAGATTTTTTTAATAATAAAAATATTTATTCTGTTCATAGTTATGCCTTTGAAGATGTTTTTAATTCCATTGATATATATGATATTATTAAAGTAATTTTAGAAAACCACAGAGAGAGTATGTATAATTTTAATATTAATATTAACAAATTTAAAACTCTCATAGATTTTGTCTTAAAAGAAAATTACATTAATTTTTTTTAGTGGTTCTTTATATAAACAAAAGAAAGGAATCCCACAAAAATTTTGGTAAAAATGATAATTTAAATCCAAATATTAATTTTTATCTGGCTTACTTCAACTTAGTTAAAAATAATAATAATCCAATCAATACCAATTACTTAGATGTAACACTGTATATTAAGGATTTCAAATTACATAGTAATATTTATGATAAAAGAGATGCTTTTAATTTTTATATTATCAAAGTGCCTTACTGGAATTCAAATTTATCAATATCTATATATAGAAATATCATTTTAACTATATTTATCTTAATAATGTATTAGTTAGCGATAAAGCTGATATTTATTTAAATCTTAATAAATTTTTTAATCACTGTATTGAACATGGATATCCTGCTAACTTTCTTTGCAATTATATTTATAATGATTTTTAATGATACAATTTGTATTACTGTCATGTTTTTATAAAGATTTTTTAAATAATTCTACCATTTCTAAATAATTCTACAATTATTAAATAGATGGCGCCACATGCTTAATAAATTTTTAATAATACTTATATATTTTTGCGTATCATTTATATTTTATACTAATATTTATATGAATATATTTTTATGACTTTTTAAAAGTACATATATATATATATATATATATAAACTTCTTAATATCCTACGGTAAATAATTTTATGCGGATCTGTTTTCATTCCTTTGTATTTGGCGGGAAACACATAACTAGTTGTTGCACTCTCAACCTACGTATAGCTACTATCTATGTAAGCGTTGTATTAAATCTACACTGCGAATAATGTAGGTTATATTTTTGTTCATATTTTAATAGTTTAATGATTTTTTTTAATATTTTAATTCCTCATATGTAATTTTTTCCTTTCCTCTTGGTACGTAGTATATCAGACCACAGGTGAAGGTTGGCTAGCCCAAAAACATGTTTAAACCTGCAATCCAGGTTCCTGAGGCCAGGAGTTAGTCATTGTACTACTGTGCTTTTTTCTTCCTATTTATAGTTATCTTAGGTTTATAACTATCTGTATATTTTTATATTTTCGTTTATATATATATATATATATATATATATATATATATATATATATATATATATATATATATACTAGCCGTTAACCACCCGCTTCACTGGGTATTTCACGATATTGTATATATGTATACTGTTTACATATATATTAATTATAGATATCTAGCATTAAGAATTCGATTGTATTGAAAAATATATTTATAGCTGTTACACACACGCCCCTTGATATAAAAAGAACATAAATTATAATATCTAATTTCCATTTGTATCTAAAATAGAAGTAGAAGGATTTTTACCGCTCACTTAACCTAATAATCAAGTGGATTTCCACCAAAGCAACTTTCAGTGGATCTCTACTCCATAAAATGAACATGCGTGCTAAATTCCAGGTCTATAAATCTAACACAGCAAAAACGGAATTTTTATCATCAATACCTCGTTGACAGCATTCTTAGCGGATTCCAATTCAACAAAAGAAGCATGCAAACCAAATTTTATTATTATAGTCTTAGAAGTTCAAAAACGGGAATTTTGTCTAACAATACGCCCCAATAACTCTCCCCGCTTCCCCCTGGAGTTGATTTCCGTAAAACCCGTTCTTAGTGGAACTCTATTCAACTAAAGAAAAGTGCTCCACAAATTTCAAGTAAATGAGTTATATTCAAAAACAGGAATATTTCTATAACACGCCTTAATACCTTGCAACCCTTTGCGGGTCTGTTTTCGTAAAAATCTTTGTAAAAGGAACTTTATTCCAGGAACGGAACATACCTTTTAGTTTTCAAGCAGGTGGTTATATTAGTTGAAAAGCGGTAATATTTATCTATTACGCCACTTAATCCCCCTCAGTGACCCTTGGGGATAAATTTTCCCCCAAACTATTTTGTAGCGATTCTCTACACCATGAAAGGAATCCGCTTATTAAATTTCAAGACTGTACGTCTAATAGTTTAAAAATGGAAATAATTATCTGTAACGCCCTTAAGTCCCCGCAACGCCACTTAGGAAACGATTTTCACGAAACCCATCTTATAACGGATCTCTACTCAATGAATGGAATCAGCCTTACTAAATTTCAAGATTTTACTTCTAATAGTTTAAAAAAGGAGTTAATTGCCTATAACGCGCCTTAATTCTTCACAACGCCACTTAGGAAACGATTTTCACAAAACCCATCTTATAGCGGATCTCTACTTAATGAATAGAATCAGCTTACTAAATTTCGAGATTTTATGTCTAAAAGTTTAAAAAAGGAGTTAATTGTCTATAACGCCACTTAATTCTCAACAACGCCACTTGGAGTCGATTTTGACTAAACTCATTTTGCAGCGGATGTGTACTCTATTAAAAGAATCCGCTTACCAAATTTCAAGACTGTACGTCTAATAGTTTAGAAATGAAAATAATTATGTATAACGCCCCTTAAGGCCCCCAAATTTCAAGTCACTTAGGAAACGATTTTCACAAAACCCATCTTATAGCGGATCTCTACTTAATGAATGGAATCAGCTTACTAAATTTCAAGATTTTAGTTCTAATAGTTTAAAAAAGGAGTTAATTGCCTATAACGCCACTTAATTCTCTACAACGCCACTTGGGAGTCGATTTTCACAAAACCCTATCTGTAGGGGATCTGTACTCTATGAAAGGAATCCGCTTAACAAATTTCAAGACTGTACGTGTAATAGTTTAAAAATGGAAATAATTATGTATAACGCCCCTTAAACCCCCGTAACGTCCCTTGGGGTTCGAACTTTGCAAAATCCGTTCTTAGCTGACGTCTACTCCCTGAAGGGAACCTACCTACCAAATTTCAAGTCTGTAGGTTTAATAATTCTGGAGATATCGTGATTAGTCAGTGAGTCAGTCATTGAGTGAGTGAGTCGCTTTTCTCCTTTATATATATATGTATATTGTTACGAATTTTGTGTAAATAGTGTAAATAATTTGTAGTTGGATGTGTAATGTCCCTGTTGCTTAAAACCAAAAGGGTTGGTTTAGATTTATTTCACTAGAATGATCACAGGGACCCCATCATAAGAAACTTTGAACGTACCAGGCATCAGTTTCAAAATACTTGTCAGTCGTAGCCAATGGGAGTTGCATGATATTTTCCCAAGAGCAAATAGCCATCGTGGAAATTTATTTCGTTATAAAATGACATTGCCGTGCGACAAATGCAGTTCAGCATAAATATCCAGGTGAAACAGCACTAACTTCGTCAATGATAACCCTTTTAGTGCAACGCATACGTGACACAGGATAGGTTGCAGACAGGAAGTGATCGGGTAGAGCGTTCATAATGAAAATGAAAGTGGCAGATGTGGAAACCATTTACAAAGAAGTCCATTGAAAAGACCCTCCGTCTACTTAAACATCATTACAAAATTCATACCCTTGCTGAAAGTGATGAAAGGTACGTTTGATTGCAGCAAAACGGCGCAATTTGTCACACATTACAGGACAGTATTAAAATTTTAACTGAATGTTTCGATCATCGTGTCATTTCCAAGGGAATTTGGGCAACTCGTTTACCGGACTTATCAATTCAGGATTTTTTTTCTTTGGGGATATTTCAAAAATGTGACCTTCAGGAATAATCCCTATACGTTTGATGAACGTAAGAGTAACATCCTTCATGCAATATTGGACATTAATTCTCATGCTATTCGTAAAGTGTCCATTTATCTGGTAAAAAAAGTTCGATTGTGTGTTCAGGAAAACGGACATTATTTTGATCATTTACTGTTAATCATTTTGATCATTTACTGTCTGACAACTGACAATAAAGATAACCGTTCATCCTTTGTTTGCCCTTTATTCTGTTTGATTCTGTCTTTTAAACTCAACCACAAATGTTGATGTGTGTGACTTTTGAAACACCCAGTACTAATACCAAACCAGAATTCGTCTCTCGCACATGCATTGTATGTTATTTCCAAGTAAGACTTTTATTTAGAAAAAATCATGTGGTTACAGCAGTGCTTCTCAAACTTTCGATACCTTTTCAATCATAATTTTTATCGCACCTTCCCGCCTTTATACATTAATAATTTACTGAATGCAATAATAATGCACTTTGATGCTGAACCGTACAAATTAATAACACAAGTATTAAATTTTGTATATGTTACTTTTAAGCAAAAAAAATAAGTAATAGGATAATTAATATGTTATTTTTCTTTCTCTGATTTTTAAATTGGAACATATTGCAAAATGCAGTAGCTGCTTAGAATATAAAATATAGATATCAACTAAATATAGAAAAGGAACTCAGAGAGTCAATTTCTAATCATAAGCATTCCTCTGCAAGAAAAACCCATGGAAGTCGCTAATACTTATTAAACTTGTTCTTAATTTAGTATTAATTAATTAGTTATAAAATACTCTATGCAGCACTGATAAATTAAAAGTATACCGGCTGAACCCACTCTTTGCACGAGTTAAAAAATTTATAAGAAAATAAAACATTGTTGATATAATAGCTGTATTGTAAGAAGAGTAAGACCAAGTGCGCAACAATTTTTACAAAAATGTAAAATGATTTTTTTAAATGATGAACAATAATATAAAATTCAGATGCAGAATAATTGCATTATTTTCAACATTTAAAGCGATAAGACTTCAACGTGTTTTAGCCCGGGAGCAAGTGCACACATGATACTAATAGTCGTACAAAAAGGCAATCAAAACAACTAAGTTATTCATAGGGGCTGGGGATGTAGCATTAACACAGAAAATATTTTGGAAAAAATGTGATCGCACCGTGAACTCAGTCAAAACAAGTACCTTAAGATTGTAAAAAACATTTGTCACTCCCAAAAAAAGAGGGAGATATGTGACAAATATTTTTTAAGACAGTCAAACAAGAGGATAGTGTCAGGGTGTTATTGGTAACAATTAAACAGTTTTTCAAGAATTACTGATTTCGTAACCTGTGTGCTCGTCGTTACCGCTACCGGGTTTTTAAAAGTGTATTTAATACTATATGGATGTTCTAAAAAATTGTCTAAAACGTTTTTCATTATGCTTAAGATATTTGGGAATACTCATAAAAATAAATCTTGGCAGAGTAATCCTTCAAAGTGCTCTCTGTGCTTTTCCAAAAATCATAAAAATATTTTACAAGGAAAAAAGGGCAGCAGAAATAGTTTATTTACAAAATCCCTAAATCAAAAAACAAGTACATAAGAGCAGGGACGTAACTAAACATACAAGTAAGTTCGAAGATCAAACAGCATCAAAAACATTCTGCTGTCTACAGCTAATGTAGAATATTTCACACTAATAAAAACTGTGATGAATTTATTATCTTCCTAAAAATTTTTGATTATGGTTCTGGGTTTTTCCTCCTCCTCTGAAAGAGTAGTATTTTAGGTTTGAAAAGAAAACGTAATAAAAAATCTCTCATCATGGGATTACACCAAATCATATAAAATGCTTTTTTATTTAGTTATATTATCAAAGATAGTTAATGAGCTTTTATTTTTAATGACGTAATATCGAAGATGATATATATAAATTATATCAGTGTAAATGTGTATTTTATTATTATGTCAGAAAGCATTTTGTTTTACTTCATTCCATTAAATAATTTTGTTTAAATATTTTATTTTGAATATGCTCACGCTCCCCTCTTAGGCTTATCGTGCCCCCAGAGGGGACACGCCCCACAGTTTGAAAAAACTGCGTTAGAGCTAAAAGGTCACGGTATATTAGAGGAGTAAAAAGTTGGCCGAGTGTGACTACTTATACTCTCTCCGTGAACAATGTCACAATTATTATTCAATATTCATTTTATTTTTGCATTTATTGAAAAAGTTTTCAAACAGAAAGAGGTGTTTATTGAGGGTAAATGTGATAGTATTATTGATTTTCGTGGAAGAATGAAATACTGTCTTATAGGCGTATAAATTAATTTTAATATGTATGTACGAGCGTACGTCATATGTAAAAATATTGGAAAGCGTGGTTCCTAATAAACCCATTTAGTGATTTCTGTGCTGGTGTGGTCTTTAGAAGATGACGTTTCTTTCTTATTTGAAAAGTGAGGTTTCGGAGGTATGAAAAGGAGAATGGGCTCAATTCATGAAGTCACATGATAAAAGAAACACGGGATTTCCTTTGAATTCAAAACAAACATTAAATTAATTGTAGTCGTTGTTCTATTTGTAAAACTCAGGTAAAATTTCAAATTTGATATTTGGGTAAAGATGTTTAAACATTACGAAAAAGAAATTCTTCAAAAAGATTTTGGTAAATTTAAAAACAATCATATTTTATGTTTATACTGTTTTACATAAAATGCACTTTTACAGTTTATGCATGGATTTTATCGGGTGACTATCACGTCGCATGAGTTTTAGAATTCATTGGTTAGAATCATATGACTTTCACTATCATGTGACTATGACGTCACATGAATTGATACCATTGGATGAGTTTGTAAATAAGAGCAATTATCCAGACCCTATGAACAGATTAAGGCTTAATTTGAAACGTTCTTTGTCAATCACTCAAAGGACTAAACTAACTACGTCATTTAAAAAATAATATAGTGTGTTAAATGACACAAACCTAAGAGGCTTCCATGTTCAAAAAGGAGGGATGGAAAATAAGGAATGTGGCCCAAAAGGCAAAAATTAGGTACACCTTTCTATTGGTGCATGAAAAAACTAATTAGGAACATATTAAATCTGAAATCTGCTTTGGCAATCACCTAATCTACAAAACTATGTCTATAAAAGATAACAAAAATAAAATATATACTGAATGCTGAAAGCATCTTTAATACATTACTTCGGCACACAATTTACTCATTACGTGCATGCGGCGTAAATTATATATAGAAATATAATATTTAAGATATAATCATGTTAGACATTTAAAAAGTCGGATTCAAATTTTTATGATCTCCTTGTGTTGTTTTTCCTATCCCGTTCCATGATCTCAATGAAAGTAAGCACACCGATTCGAACCCGATCTTTTTGAGTTTCGTTATTTGTGGTTGGCAGCAACTGCCATGCAAATCGAGCGAGTATTTAAACTCGGCTCATGTTAGTTTTTCAGGAAAAGGAAGGAGAAACAGAAATATAAGAAGTGTGTGAGTGGTTTAACTCTTAGAGGGAGAGAAAGGCTGGTTGGCAATGTAACTGCAGATTGCATCACCATTTTAGATTAGAAATTAATTTTACAATATTAGAAGACGGTTCGAATCGGATGTCTCTGGTAATGTTGATTTTTGAACTTATTGTTTATTTTATCGCTCCAGTAACGAGCAGAGTGACTTTATGATTGATTATTAAAGGCCAATTTTAAGAAACTGTTTTTCGTCTTCATGCCTCCTCGACACATAAATTTCACTGCTAGCTTTGCAAAATTTAAATTAGTTTACCAATAAGTGTAACAAATCAGAAATCTCAATTTAATCAAAATCCATCACAAAGGTAGTGATTAGTTATTAGTGTCATCACAGCCTATTTGCATACTGAAATGCTTTCATACAGTCTTCAGAAATTATACTACATGCTGAAGACGCATGAACATTTTTGAAGTCAGTTATTTTTTCTTAATATCCGGACAATGGAAACAGTACTACCTCTTCAAATTTGTTTTTTTTCTCCTGTTTCTTCATCTTAAACAGGTAGCAGTACATCAGATATTTCTTCAATACCGTGTCGTAATGTACAAGGTATACGAATGTGTGCGATGTAATTAAGTGCAATGGCCGCCTTTATGTGGCATTTCTCAGACGCATCTCCATTCCCAGCTGAACAATTATATTAAAGAAGTGGCAAAATATTCGTTTCGAGTTATTTTAGTATAAAAAAGAAAACTTCCCTTTAAATGATATAAAAAAACATAAAAATTAACGAGAAGGTGGAATAACATTAAAAATTACATTGTTGGGAATGGTGCATCTATAAGGTTTAAAGTCCTCTACCACCTGAAGTCCAAAGTGGTTGACCACCTACTCAGCATTGAATCCTAGTACGAGTAGTGCAAGACAAATAAAAGGAGGGCGTATTGAATACAACTTTAAAATTATTTTTATTATGCATCTCAGGGATTCCCGCACCGAACTGAGTATAAACAAAGGTTGTGCAATGGGAATCCGATCTTTCCAACGTCTTATACTGTATCAAAAGCGGGTTCATCAGGTTTTTTTCAGTCGATAATGTCTAAGACCAGTCGGTTGTTTGAGAAGGAATTCTCTCTCTCGGATAAATTGCATTTTTTAAGAGGTCAAAGTACCCCCAAAATTATCAAAGTACCGAAATTTCTCTATTGACTCATATGATACCTCGAATCATTATAAGCATGCCTGAAAAGTTTTAGATCTTTAACAGCAATTTTCTTAAGTTGCAGGACAATTCTGGAATCAGAGCTGCTGACTAATCAAAATTTCAACGGCCAATTTCCAGACCATCTGTAAGAAAGGTACCTGATAAAAATGAATTTATTATTTTTCTACCATGCATAAATTAGACTAATGTGGAAACAAATCATTTCAAGAGAGAATTGTGTAATTCATGGAAATTTTTTTGGTTATGTATTGCTTATTGAAAAAAAGGCATTTGGTCCATAATTGAAAGATGTGCGTTATTTTATGATATTATTTTGAATGAAATTAAAACTTCAAAACGGACTCCCAAAGTACAAATAGTAAATTTTATTTTGATAACTCTGATAGTTAAAATTTAATTTGTAAGATTAGCAAACGTCTCCCATTTTTTCAATTCCTACTATTAGCTCACACTTTCTATTTATTTATATTTATTATTATATTTATTTTCTTCAAATTTTCAATCGTGCGTAAATAAAATATTTTCTTTTCTTCCAATCAAGTTAAAATAATTTTTTTTAACTTGTAGTGGACGGCATTCGATGTTAATATATTTTTTCAGATATTAATGTATTAAATAATTTTATTTTTTAATTTTAAATTTATTTTGCATTATTTTCATTTTAGATACAATTAGCTCCAACAGATGGCGACATAACGTTTTTCTAACAAAGTAGGATTTGACGTTAATTTTTTTTATTACTTGTTATGTATATGTTTTCAGTTATACATGCATATGTTTCATGGTATAAAATTCAACACAATTATTGTCAAAATATTTTACGATATACAATCATAGAAATGCAACGACGCAGTTCTACGGTTTTGATATATTGTACCTACAAATTGCTATTTGTAATAATGAATGTCTTACATTTGGAGGGGTCGTTGCATTTTGCTTTCTTCATGTACAATATTTAACATGCGAAGGATTTAAAATAAAGAAGAAAAAAACAAAAGCATAAACATTTTTTGCATATGTTGTACAAGTGTAGAAAAATATTTTCTTCTATATATTTACTATACCAGTATAATGTTGAATTCTTCTATACTTTTACTATCTCTTATGGCAAACCGTTTTAAATAACCTAATTAAGATTTTAAAAAATTAAAAATAGTCATGGAATAAGAACGTTATTCTAATATTTCTTCATTTTCAATTTTTGATCATATGCTATTATTCAAATCTTAAGTACTTTCTGATAATTGAAGTAGGGATGAGAGAATTTTTTTTATAAATGTTCCGTAATGTATATTTTATAAAACTTTGCATGGAACAATGTAAAACCCTAAGATATTAAGTAATCTTAAAGAAAATAATACAAAATCAAAATTAATGATTTTTTCAGAAATTGTGTATGTTTCACTATGAAAAAATTAATATAAAAATAACGAGCAACAGCATAAAAAATCCATACATATTTTTATTAAGTATATTTGTAGTTACTTCAAAGAATAATTTTGAAAAAAACCCCACATAATTAAAAAAGTAATATTAAGTCATTAATTAAAATTCATTTTTTTAAAAAAAAATTTATAAATAACCTTATAAAAATTGAGATTTACAAACATTTTGGAATAAATTTGAAATTTTTATATGTTATTATTTCTTAATAATGACATGTTTTAAATACAATTAAACCTAAATTGCAAATATTAAGAATTAAAAATAATGAGATTGAACCATGTCACCTTTAAAGAACATTGTCCTGGTGAGACCTGTATTACGATTAAGAACATCGAAGTTCTTCGGATATATTGGAGTAATTTTTTTTCTTTCACTGCCAATTTCAGATTCTGAAATTTTAATCTTATTTACATTAAAAAATAAATCCACTTATTGATATTTTTGAAAAAAAAACAGAGGTTTAAACAATTAATTAGAAAACTGTAAAATAATCAGTGGTGCGCACCATTGTTTTATCAGAAACATACACTAAATAAATTAACTAGAACATTTTCTCCAGGCATGATGTTTACAGGTGGATGATTTAGTAGCTTCAAGATATCTCGGCTACCTTTCTTTGGTGCTGAGTGTTACATAAGAAAAATATGTACTTATATATCTCTTTTCTTTATTTTTCACCGAGTTCCCTTCCCACACCCATAAATGGAGAAACTTTCCTGTTATCTTTGGTAATAAAGACAATTTTTTAAACTTGAACCGTAGTTGTATATAACCTCCAAAACAACTGGACTTAAAAGGTTGATATAAAAGGGTAAGTGCATTTTAAATAAACTGAAATTCTCACTTTTAAGTGTGGAAGACTATACAATGGACTCAATTCATGATGTCACATAAAAAAACAACACGTGTTTTCCATTGAATTCCAAACAAACATTAAACTAATTGTACTTGTTGTTCTATTTGTAAAATTCTAATAAAATTTCATAGTTCATGTTTGGGTAAAGATGTTTAAATGTTATGATAAAAAAATTTTTGAAAAAAAGATTTTTTTAAATGAAAAAAATCATATTTTATGCTTTTACTTTTGAAATAAAAAGCATTTTGTACACATATGTACTTTTCAAGAGAAAGTTCCTGCAAAGAGTAAACTCGGCAACACAGGAGAACGTGAACTGATTAGCTGGATACACAAGATAGTTTTTATCGTGCGGCTATGACGTCACATACGTTTTAGACTCCATTGGCTAGAATCATATGACTTTAACTATCATACGACTTTCACTCTCATCTGAGTATGCCGTCACATGAATTGATCCCATTGGAGTAGTTTGTAAATAAGAGCAATTATCCAGACCCTATGAAAAGATTAAGGCTTAATTCAAAACCTTCTTTGTCAATCACTCAATGGACAAAACTACGTCAATAAAAAAAAATATATTGTTTTAAAGGACACAAAACTAAGAGGCTTCCATGTTCTAAAAGGAGGGATGGAAAATCAGGAATGTGGCCCAAAAGGCAAAAATTAGGTACACCTTTCAATGGGTGCATGAAAAAACTAATTAAAAACATATTAAATCTGAAATCTGCTTTGGCAATCATCTAATCTACAAAACTATGTCTGTTTAAGATAACAAAAATAAAATATATACTAAATGCTTAAAGAATTTTAATACCTTATTTCGGCACACAATTTACTCATTACGTTCAAGCGTACGTTATACATCGCAATATATTATTTAAGATGTAATCAGAATTTTCAATTTAAACAAAACCCATCACAAAGGTAATGGTTAGGTATTAGTGTCAACACTGCCTATTTGCATACTGAAATGCTTTCAAACAGTCTTCTGAAATTATATTACTATGCTGAAGACACATGAATTTTTCGCATTTTATAAACAAAATTTTCAGTATTCTTTCCTTAATATCCGGACAATGGGAACAGTACTACCTCTTGAAATTTGTTCATGTTTTTTCTCCTGTTTCTTCATCTTAAACAGGCAGCAGTACATCAGATATTTCTTCTCAATACCGTGTCGTAATGAACGAGGTATAAGAATGTGTGCGATGTAATTAAGTGCAATGTCCGCTTTTATGTGGCATTTCTCAGACGCATCTCCATTCCCAGCTGAAAAATTATATTAAAGAAGTGGCAAAATTTTCGTTTCGAGTTATTTTTTATAAAAATGAAAACTTCCCTTTATATTATATAAAAAAACATAATAATTAACGAGAAATCGGAATAACATTAAAAGTTACATTGTTGGGCATGGTGCATCTATAAGGTTTAAAGTCCGCTACCACCTGAAGTCCAAAGTGGTTGACCACCTACTCAGCATTGCATCCTAGTACGAGTAGTGAAAGACAAATAAAAGGAGGGCGTATTATTACCTCTCACCGTCTGAACGTAACTTTAAAATTATTTTTATTATGCATCTCAGGGATTCCCGCACCCAACTGAGCATGAACAAAGATTGTGCAATGGGAATCCGAACTTTCCAACGTCTTCTACTGTATCAAAAGCGAGTTCATCAGGTTTTTGTCAGTCCGTAATGTCTAAGGCCAGTCGGTTGTTTGAGAAGGAATTCTCTCTCTCGGATAAATTGCATTTTTTAAGAGGTCAAAGTACCCCCAAAATTATCAAAGTACCGAAATTTGTTTATTCACTCTTATGATACCTCTAATAATTTTAAGCATGCCTGAAAAGTTTTAGAGCTTTACCAGCAATTTTCTAAATTTGCAGGACAATTCTGGAATCAGAGCAGCTGACTAATCAAAATTTCAAAGGCCAATTTTCAGATCATCTGCAAGAAAGGTGCCTGATAAAAATGAATTTATTATTTTTCTATCATGCGTAAATTAGACTAATGTTGAAACAAATCATTTCAAGATATAATTTTGAAATTCATCTAAATATTTTTGTTTATCTATTGCTTATTGAAAAGAAAAGGCATTTGGTCAGTAATTGAAAGCTGAGCGTTATTTTTATATTATTTTGAATGAAATTAAATCTCCATAACGGACTCCGAAAGCACAAATAGTAAATTTTATTTTGATAACTCTGATAGTTAAAATTTAATTTGTAAGATTAGCAAAAGTCTCCCATTTTATTCAATTCCTACTATTAGCTCACACTTTCTATTTATTTATATTTATTATTATATTTATTTTCTTCAAGTTTTAAATCGTGCGTTAATAAAATATTTTCTTTTCTTCCAATCAAGTTAAAATAATTTTTTTTAACTTGTAGTGGACGGCATTCGATGTTAATATATTTTTTCAGATATTAATGTATTAAATAATTTTATTTTTTAATTTTAAATTTATTTTGCATTATTTTCATTTTAGATACAATTAGCTCCAACAGATGGAACATAACGTTTTTCTAACAAAGTAGGATTTGACGTTAATTTTTTTTTATTACTTGTTATGTATTTGTTTTCAGTTATACATGCATATGTTTCATGGCATGAAATTCAACACAATTATTGTCAAAATATTTTACGATATACAATCATAGAAATGCAACGACGCAGTTCTACGGTTTTGATATATTGTACCTACAAATTGCTATTTGTAATAATGAATGTCTTACATTTGGAGGGGTCGTTGCATTTTGCTTTCTTCATGTACAATATTTAACATGCGAAGGATTTAAAATAAAGAAGAAAAAAACAAAAGCATAAACATTTTTTGTATATGTTGTACAAGTGTAGAAAAATATTTTCTTCTATATATTTACTATACCACTATAATGTTGAATTCTTCTATACTTTTGCTATCTCTTATGTCAAACCGTTTTAAATAAGCTAATTAACATTTGAAAAAATTAAAATTAGTCATGGAATAAGAACGTTATACTGATATTTCTTCATTTTCAATTTTTGATCATATGCTATTATTCAAACCTTAAGCTCTTTCTGATAATTGAAGTAGGAATGAGAATTTTTTTATAAATGTTCCGTAATGTATATTTTATAAAACTGTGCATGGAACAATGTAACCGTATGATATTAAGTAATTTTATACAAAATAATACAAAATCAAAATTAATGATTTTTTGAGAAATTGTGTGTTTCTCAATGAAAAAATTAATATAAAAATAACGAGCAACAGCATAAAAAATCCCATACATATTTTTATTAAGTATATTTGTAGTTACTTCAAAGAATAATTTTGAAAAAAACCCCACATAATTAAAAAAGTGATATTAACTCATTAATTAAAATTCATTTTTTAAAAAAATATTTATAAATAACTTTAAAAAAAATTGAGATTTACAAACATTTTGGAATAAATTTGAAATTTTTATATGGTATTATTTCTTAATAATGACATGTTTTAAATACAATTAAACCTAAATTGCAAATATTAAGAATTAAAAATAATGAGATTGAACCATGTCACCTTTAAAGAACATTGTCCTGGTGAGACCTGTATTACGATTAAGAACATCGAAGTTCTTCGGATATATTGGAGTAATTTTTTTCTTTCACTGCCAATTTCAGATTCTGAAATTTTAATCTTATTTACATTAAAAAATAAATCCACTTATTGATATTTTTGAAAAAAAAACAGAGGTTTAAACAATTAATTAGAAAACTGTAAAATAATCAGTGGTGCGCACCATTGTTTTATCAGAAACATACACTAAATAAATTAACTAGAACATTTTCTCCAGGCATGATGTTTACAGGTGGATGATTTAGTAGCTTCAAGATATCTCGGCTACCTTTCTTTGGTGCTGAGTGTTACATAAGAAAAATATGTACTTATATATCTCTTTTCTTTATTTTTCACCGAGTTCCCTTCCCACACCCATAAATGGAGAAACTTTCCTGTTATCTTTGGTAATAAAGAAAATTTTTTAAACTTGAACCGTAGTTGTATATTACCTCCAAAACAACTGGACTTAAAAGGTTGATATAAAAAGATAAGTGTACTTTATATATAAATAAATCTGCAATTCTCACTTTTAAGTGTGGAAGACTATACATAGGACTCAATTCATGAGGTCACATGATAAAAACAAACACGTGTTTTCCATTGAATTCCAAACAAACATTAAACTAATTGTACTTGTTCTATTTGTAAAACTAATAAAATTTCATAGTTCATGTTTGGGTAAAGATGTTTAAATGTTAGGATAACAATTTTTTTGAAAATAAGATTTTTTTAAATAAAAAAAAATCGTATTTTATGCTTTTACTTTTGAAATAAAAAGCATTTTGTACACATATGTACTTTTCAAGAGAAAGTTCCTGCAAAGAGTAAACTTGGCAACACCGGAGAACGTGAACTGATTAGCTGGATACACAAGATAGTTTTTATCGTGCGGCTATGACGTCACATGCGTTTTAGAATCCATTGGCTAGAATCATATGACTTTAACTATCATATGACTTTCACTCTCATCTAACTATGACGTCACATGAATTGATCCCATTGGAGTAGTTTGTAAATAAGAGCAATTATCCAGACCCTATGAAAAGATTATGCCTTAATTTGAAAACTTCTTTGTCAATCACTCAATAAACAAAACAAACTACGTCAATAAAAAAAAAAATATTATATTGTGTTAAATGACACAAAACTAAGAGGCTTCCATGTTCTAAAAGGAGGGATGGAAAATCAGGAATGTGGCAAAAAAGGCAAAAAATTAGGTACACCTTTCAATGGGTGCATGAAAAAACTAATTAAAAACATATTAAATCTGAAATCTGCTTTGGCAATCATCTAATCTACAAAACTATGTCTGTTTAAGATAACAAAAATAAAATATATACTAAATGCTTAAAGAATTTTAATACCTTATTTCGGCACACAATTTACTCATTACGTTCAAGCGTACGTTATACATCGCAATATATTATTTAAGATGTAATCAGAATTTTCAATTTAAACAAAACCCATCACAAAGGTAATGGTTAGGTATTAGTGTCAACACTGCCTATTTGCATACTGAAATGCTTTCAAACAGTCTTCTGAAATTATATTACTATGCTGAAGACACATGAATTTTTCGCATTTTATAAACAAAATTTTCAGTACTCTTTTCTTAATATCCGGACAATGGGAACAGTACTACCTCTTGAAATTTGTTCATGTTTTTCTCCTGTTTCTTCATCTTAAACAGGCATCAGTACATCAGATATTTCTTCAATACCGTGTCGTAATGAACAAGGTATAAGAATTTGTGCGATGTAATTAAGTGCAATGGCCGCTTTTACGTGGCGTTTCTCAGACGCATCTCCATTCCCAGCTGAAAAATTATATTAAAGAAGTGGCAAAATTTTCGTTTCGAGTTATTTTAGTATAAAAATGAAAACTTCCCTTTATATGATATAAAAAAACATAATAATTAACGAGAAATCGGAATAACATTAAAAGTTACATTGTTGGGCATGGTGCATCTATAAGGTTTAAAGTCCGCTACCACCTGAAGTCCAAAGTGGTTGACCACCTACTCAGCATTGCATCCTAGTACGAGTAGTGAAAGACAAATAAAAGGAGGGCGTATTATTACCTCTCACCGTGTGAACGTAACTTTAAAATTATTTTTATTATGCATCTCAGGGATTCCCGCACCCAACTGATCATGAACAAAGATTGTGCAATGGGAATCCGAACTTTCCAACGTCTTCTACTGTATCAAAAGCGGGTCCATCAGGTTTTTTTCAGTCCGTAATGTCTAAGACCAGTCGGTTGTTTGAGAAAAAATTCTTTCTCTCGGATAAATTGCATTTTTTAAGAGGTCAAAGTACCCCCAAAATTATCAAAGTACCGAAATTTGTTTATTCACTCTTATGATACCTCTAATAATTTTAAGCATGCCTGAAAAGTTTTAGAGCTTTACCAGCAATTTTCTAAATTTGCAGGACAATTCTGGAATCAGAGCAGCTGACTAATCAAAATTTCAAAGGCCAATTTTCAGATCATCTGCAAGAAAGGTGCCTGATAAAAATGAATTTATTATTTTTCTATCATGCGTAAATTAGACTAATGTTGAAACAAATCATTTCAAGATATAATTTTGAAATTCATCTAAATATTTTTGTTTATCTATTGCTTATTGAAAAGAAAAGGCATTTGGTCAGTAATTGAAAGCTGAGCGTTATTTTTATATTATTTTGAATGAAATTAAATCTCCATAACGGACTCCGAAAGCACAAATAGTAAATTTTATTTTGATAACTCTGATAGTTAAAATTTAATTTGTAAGATTAGCAAAAGTCTCCCATTTTATTCAATTCCTACTATTAGCTCACACTTTCTATTTATTTATATTTATTATTATATTTATTTTCTTCAAATTTTCAATCGTGCGTAAATAAAATATTTTCTTTTCTTCCAATCAAGTTAAAATAATTTTTTTTAACTTGTAGTGGACGGCATTCGATGTTAATATATTTTTTCAGATATTAATGTATTAAATAATTTTATTTTTTAATTTTAAATTTATTTTGCATTATTTTCATTTTAGATACAATTAGCTCCAATAGATGGCGACATAACGTTTTTCTAACAAAGTAGGATTTGACGTTAATTTTTTTTATTACTTGTTATGTATATGTTTTCAGTTATACATGCATATGTTTCATGGTATAAAATTCAACACAATTATTGTCAAAATATTTTACGATATACAATCATAGAAATGCAACGACGCAGTTCTACGGTTTTGATATATTGTACCTACAAATTGCTATTTGTAATAATGAATGTCTTACATTTGGAGGGGTCGTTGCATTTTGCTTTCTTCATGTACAATATTTAACATGCGAAGGATTTAAAATAAAGAAGAAAAAAACAAAAGCATAAACATTTTTTGTATATGTTGTACAAGTGTAGAAAAATATTTTCTTCTATATATTTACTATACCAGTATAACGTTGAATTCTTCTATATTTTTGCTATCTCTTATGTCAAACCGTTTTAAATAAGCTAATTAACATTTTAAAAAATTAAAAATAGTCATGGAATAAGAACGTTATACTGATATTTTTTCATTTTCAATTTTGGATCATATGCTATTATTCAAACCTTAAGCTCTTTCTGATAATTGAAATAGGGATGAGAATTTTTTTATAAATGTTCCGTAATGTATATTTTATAAAACTGTGCATGGAACAATGTAACCCTAAGATATTAAGTAATTTTAAAGAAAATAATACAAAATCAAAATTAATGGTTTTTTGAGAAATTGTGTATGTTTCACAATGAAAAAATTAATATAAAAATAACGAGCAACAGCATAAAAAATCCATACATATTTTTATTAAGTATATTTGTAGTTACTTCAAAGAATAATTTTGAAAAAAACCCCACATAATTAAAAAAGTGATATTAAGTCATTAATTAAAATTCATTTTTTTAAAAAAAATTTATAAATAACTTTAAAAAAATTGAGATTTACAAACATTTTGGAATAAATTTGAAATTTTTATATGGTATTATTTCTTAATAATGACATGTTTTAAATACAATTAAACCTAAATTGCAAATATTAAGAATTAAAAATAATGAGATTGAACCATGTCACCTTTAAAGAACATTGTCCTGGTGAGACCTGTATTACGATTAAGAACATCGAAGTTCTTCGGATATATTGGAGTAATTTTTTTTCTTTCACTGCCAATTTCAGATTCTGAAATTTTAATCTTATTTACATTAAAAAATAAATCCACTTATTGATATTTTTGAAAAAAAAACAGAGGTTTAAACAATTAATTAGAAAACTGTAAAATAATCAGTTGTGCGCAACATTGTTTTATCAGAAACATACACTAAATAAATTAACTAGAACATTTTCTCCAGGCATGATGTTTACAGGTGGATGATTTAGTAGCTTCAAGATATCTCGGCTACCTTTCTTTGGTGCTGAGTGTTACATAAGAAAAATATGTACTTATCTCTTTCCTTTATTTTTCACCGAGTTCCCTTCCCACACCCATAAATGGAGAAACTTTCCTGTTATCTTTGGTAATAAAGAAAATTTTTTAAACTTGAACCGTAGTTGTATATTACCTCCAAAACAACTGGACTTAAAAGGTTGATATAAAAAGATAAGTGCATTTTATATAAAATAAACTAAAATTCTCACTTAAGTGTGGAAGACTATACAATGGACTCAATTCATGATGTCACATGATAAAAACAAACACGTGTTTTCCATTGAATTCCAAACAAACATTAAACTAATTGTACTTGTTGTTCTATTTGTAAAACTAATAAAATTTCATAGTTCATGTTTGGGTAAAGATGTTTAAATGTTAGGATAACAATTTTTTTGAAAATAAGATTTTTTTAAATGAAAAAAATCGTATTTTATGCTTTTACTTTTGAAACAAAAAGCATTTTGTACGCATATGTACTTCAAGAGAAAGTTCCTGCAAAGAGCAAAACTTGGCAACACCAGAGAACGTGAACTGATTAGCTGGATACACAAGATAGTTTTTATCGTGCGGCTATGACGTCACATGCGTTTTAGAATCCATTGGCTAGAATCATATGACTTTAACTATCATATGACTTTCACTCTCATCTAACTATGACGTCACATGAATTGATCCCATTGGAGTAGTTTGTAAATAAGAGCAATTATCCAGACCCTATGAAAAGATTAAGGCTTAATTCAAAACCTTCTTTGTCAATCACTCAATAAACAAAACAAACTACGTCAATAAAAAAAAATTATATTGTGTTAAATGACACAAAACTAAGAGGCTTCCATGTTCTAAAAGGAGGGATGGAAAATCAGGAATGTGGCCCAAAAGGCAAAAATTAGGTACACCTTTCAATTGGTGTATGAAAAAACTAATTAAAAAACATATTAAATCTGAAATCTGCTTTGGCAATCATCTCAATGTACAAAACTATGTCTATAAAAGATATCAAAAATAAAATATATACTAAATGCATAAAGAATTTTAATACCTTATTTCGGAACACAATTTACTCATTACGTGCATTTGTACGTTATACATCGCAATATAATATTTAAGATGTATAATCAGAATTTTCAATTTAAACAAAACCCATCACAAAGGTAGTGGTTAGGTATTAGTGTCAACACTGCCTATTTGCATACTGAAATGCTTTCAAACAGTCTTCTGAAATTATATTACTATGCTGAAGACACATGAATTTTTCGCATTTTATAAACAACATTTTCAGTACTCTTTCCTTAATATCCGGACAATGGGAACAGTACTACCTCTTGAAATTTGTTCATGTTTTTTCTCCTGTTTCTTCATCTTAAACAGGCAGCAGTACATCAGATATTTCTTCTCAATACCGTGTCGTAATGAACGAGGTATAAGAATGTGTGCGATGTAATTAAGTGCAATGGCCGCTTTTATGTGGCGTTTCTCAGACGCATCTCCATTCCCAGCTGAAAAATTATATTAAAGAAGTGGCAAAATTTTCGTTTCGAGTTATTTTATTATAAAAATGAAAACTTCCCTTTATATGACATAAAAAAAAACATAAAAATTAACGAGAAGTTGGAAAAACATTAAAAGTTACATTGTTTTGCATGGAGCATCTATAAGGTTTAAAGTCCGCTACCACCTGAAGTCCAAAGTGGTTGACCACCTACTCAGCATTGCATCCTAGTACGAGTAGTGAAAGACAAATAAAAGGAGGGCGTATTATTACCTCTCACCGTCTGAACGTAACTTTAAAATTATTTTTATTATGCATCTCAGGGATTCCCGCACCCAACTGAGCATGAACAAAGATTGTGCAATGGGAATCCGAACTTTCCAACGTCTTCTACTGTATCAAAAGCGAGTTCATCAGGTTTTTGTCAGTCCGTAATGTCTAAGGCCAGTCGGTTGTTTGAGAAGGAATTCTCTCTCTCGGATAAATTGCATTTTTTAAGAGGTCAAAGTACCCCCAAAATTATCAAAGTACCGAAATTTCTCTATTGACTCATATGATACCTCGAATAATTATAAGCATGCCTGAAAAGTTTTAGAGCTTTACCAACAATTTTCTAAATTTGCAGGACAATTCTGGAATCAGAGCAGCTGACTAATCAAAATTTCAAAGGCCAATTTTCAGATCATCTGCAAGAAAGGTGCCTGATAAAAATGAATTTATTATTTTTCTATCATGCGTAAATTAGACTAATGTTGAAACAAATCATTTCAAGATATAATTTTGAAATTCATCTAAATATTTTTGTTTATCTATTGCTTATTGAAAAGAAAAGGCATTTGGTCAGTAATTGAAAGCTGAGCGTTATTTTTATATTATTTTGAATGAAATTAAATCTCCATAACGGACTCCGAAAGCACAAATAGTAAATTTTATTTTGATAACTCTGATAGTTAAAATTTAATTTGTAAGATTAGCAAAAGTCTCCCATTTTATTCAATTCCTACTATTAGCTCACACTTTCTATTTATTTATATTTATTATTATATTTATTTTCTTCAAATTTTCAATCGTGCGTAAATAAAATATTTTCTTTTCTTCCAATCAAGTTAAAATAATTTTTTTTAACTTGTAGTGGACGGCATTCGATGTTAATATATTTTTTCAGATATTAATGTATTAAATAATTTTATTTTTTAATTTTAAATTTATTTTGCATTATTTTCATTTTAGATACAATTAGCTCCAATAGATGGCGACATAACGTTTTTCTAACAAAGTAGGATTTGACGTTAATTTTTTTTATTACTTGTTATGTATATGTTTTCAGTTATACATGCATATGTTTCATGGTATAAAATTCAACACAATTATTGTCAAAATATTTTACGATATACAATCATAGAAATGCAACGACGCAGTTCTACGGTTTTGATATATTGTACCTACAAATTGCTATTTGTAATAATGAATGTCTTACATTTGGAGGGGTCGTTGCATTTTGCTTTCTTCATGTACAATATTTAACATGCGAAGGATTTAAAATAAAGAAGAAAAAAACAAAAGCATAAACATTTTTTGCATATGTTGTACAAGTGTAGAAAAATATTTTCTTCTATATATTTACTATACCACTATAATGTTGAATTCTTCTATACTTTTGCTATCTCTTATGTCAAACCGTTTTAAATAAGCTAATTAACATTTGAAAAAATTAAAATTAGTCATGGAATAAGAACGTTATACTGATATTTCTTCATTTTCAATTTTTGATCATATGCTATTATTCAAACCTTAAGCTCTTTCTGATAATTGAAGTAGGAATGAGAATTTTTTTATAAATGTTCCGTAATGTATATTTTATAAAACTGTGCATGGAACAATGTAACCGTATGATATTAAGTAATTTTATACAAAATAATACAAAATCAAAATTAATGATTTTTTGAGAAATTGTGTGTTTCTCAATGAAAAAATTAATATAAAAATAACGAGCAACAGCATAAAAAATCCCATACATATTTTTATTAAGTATATTTGTAGTTACTTCAAAGAATAATTTTGAAAAAAACACACATAATTAAAAAAGTGATATTAAGTCATTAATTAAAATTCATTTTTTTAAAAAAAAATGTTATAAATAACTTTAAAAAATTGATATTTACAAACATTTTGGAATAAATGTAAAATTTTTTATATGGTATTATTTCTTAATAATGACATGTTTTAAATACAATTAAACCTAAATTGCAAAAATTAAGAATTAAAAATAATGATAGAGATTCAACCATGTCACCTTTAATGAACATTGTCCTGGTGAGACCTGTATTACGATTAAGAACATCGAAGTTCTTCGGATATATTGGAGTAATTTTTTTTCTTTCACTGCCAATTTCAGATTCTGAAATTTTAAACTTATTTACATTAAAAAATAAATCCATTTATTGATATTTTTGAAAATAAAAACAGATTTAAACAATTTAGAAAATTGTAAAATAATCAGTGGTGCGCACCACTGTTATCAGAAACATATACTAAATAAATTAACTAGAACAATTTCTCCAGCCATGATTTTTACAGGTGGATGTTGGAGTAGCTTCAAGATATCTCGGCTGCCTTTCTTTGGTGCTGAGTGTTACATAAGAAAAATATGTGCTTTTCTCTTTCCTTTATTTTTTACCGAGTTCCCTTCCCACACCCATAAGTGAAGAAACTTTCCTGTTATCTATGGTAATAAAAATATTTTTTTTTTAAGCTTGAATTGTAGTTGTATATTACCTCCAAAACAACTGGACTTAAAAGGTTGATATAAAAAGATAAGTGTACTTTATATATAAATAAATCTGCAATTCTCACTTTTAAGTGTGGAAGACTATACATAGGACTCAATTCATGATGTCACATGATAAAAACAAACACGTGTTTTCCATTGAATTCCAAACAAACATTAAACTAATTGTACTTGTTCTATTTGTAAAACTAATAAAATTTCATAGTTCATGTTTGGGTAAAGATGTTTAAATGTTAGGATAACAATTTTTTTGAAAATAAGATTTTTTTAAATAAAAAAAAATCGTATTTTATGCTTTTACTTTTGAAATAAAAAGCATTTTGTACACATATGTACTTTTCAAGAGAAAGTTCCTGCAAAGAGTAAACTTGGCAACACCGGAGAACGTGAACTGATTAGCTGGATACACAAGATAGTTTTTATCGTGCGGCTATGACGTCACATGCGTTTTAGAATCCATTGGCTAGAATCATATGACTTTAACTATCATATGACTTTCACTCTCATCTAACTATGACGTCACATGAATTGATCCCATTGGAGTAGTTTGTAAATAAGAGCAATTATCCAGACCCTATGAAAAGATTATGCCTTAATTTGAAAACTTCTTTGTCAATCACTCAATAAACAAAACAAACTACGTCAATAAAAAAAAATATTATATTGTGTTAAATGACACAAAACTAAGAGGCTTCCATGTTCTAAAAGGAGGGATGGAAAATCAGGAATGTGGCCCAAAAGGCAAAAATTAGGTACACCTTTCAATTGGTGTATGAAAAAACTAATTAAAAAAACATATTAAATCTGAAATCTGCTTTGGCAATCATCTCAATGTACAAAACTATGTCTATAAAAGATATCAAAAATAAAATATATACTAAATGCATAAAGAATTTTAATACCTTATTTCGGAACACAATTTACTTATTACGTGCATGCGTACGTTATACATCGCAATATAATATTTAAGATGTATAATCAGAATTTTCAATTTAAACAAAACCCATCACAAAGGTAATGGTTAGGTATTAGTGTCAACACTGCCTATTTGCATACTGAAATGCTTTCAGCCTTCTGAAATTATATTACTATGCTGAAGACACATGAATTTTTCGCATTTTATAAACAAAATTTTCAGTACTCTTTCCTTAATATCCGGACAATGGGAACAGTACTACCTCTTGAAATTTGTTCATGTTTTTTCTCCTGTTTCTTCATCTTAAACAAGTAGCAGTACATCAGATATTTCTTTTTAATACCGTGTCGTAATGAACGAGGTATAAGTATGTGTGCGAAGTAATTAAGTGCAATGGCCGCTTTTATGTGGCGTTTCTCAGACGCATCTCCATTCCCAGCTTATAAATTATATTAAAGATGTGCAAAATTTTGGTTCGAGTTATTTTATTATAAAAATGAATACTTCCCTTTATATGATATAAAAAAACATAAAAATTAACGAGAAGTTGGAAAAACATTAAAAGTTACATTGTGGGGCATGGTGCATCTATAAGGTTTAGAGTCCTCTACCACCTGAAGTCCAAAAGGTTTGACCTCCTACTCAGCATATCCTAGTACGAGTAGTGAAAGACAAATAAAAGGAGGACGTATTATTACCTCTCACCGTCTGAACGCAACTTTAAAATTATTTTTATTATGCATCTCAGGGTTTCCCGCACCCAACTGAGCATAAACAAAGGTTGTTCAGTGGAATCCGATATTTCCAAGGTCTTCTACTGTATGAAAAGTGAGTTCATCAGGTTTTTGTCACTCCGTAATGTCTAAGCCCAACCGGTTGTTTAAGAAGGAATTATCTCTCTCTCTCGGCTCAGTTGCAATTTTTCAAAAGGACAAGGTATCCCCAATTATATCGAAGTACCGATATTCTTTATTGGCTCATACTATACATTGAATCATCATAAACATGCCTGAAAAGGTTTAGAGCTTTACCTGCATTTTTTCTTCAGTTTTAGAACAATATTGGAATCAGAGCAGCAGACTAATCAAATTTCAACAAACCATTGTCCAGGGAGGACCTGTATTGCGATTGTAGAACTATCAAGTTCTTCGCATGGATTGGAGTAATTTTTTTCTTTCACTGCCATTTTCAGCATCTGAAATTTCAACATTTTTTAGAACGGAAAATTAAACCATTTAGTGATATTTTTGGGAAAAAAACAGGTTTAAACAATTAATTAGAAAACTGTAAAAGAATCATTAGTGCGCACCAATTTTGTCAGAAACATACTGAATAAATTATCTAGAAGAATTTCTCCAGAAATGGTGTTTCCAGCTGGATGTTTACAGCATGGTGTTTACAGCTTTCATATCTTCAAGATATCTCGGCTGCTTTTCTTTGGGGCTTAGTGTTATATAAAATAAATTTGTACTTATTTTTTTTTTATTTTTCACCGAGTTCGCTTTTCACACCCATAAATGGAGAAACTTTTTTGTTATCTATGGTAATGTATATAAAGATAATTTTTTTAATCTGGAATCTCTCTCGCAGTTGTATATAACCTCCAAAACACCTGGACTTAAAAAGTTTATGTAATTCGTGAAAAGATAAGTGCATTTTAAATAAATCTCCTATTTTTTCTTTTAAGTGTGAATATTATTCAATGGGCTCAATTCATGATGTCATACGATAAAAACAAACACGTGTTTTTCATTGAATTCTAAACAAACATTAAACTGATTGTACTTGTTGTTCTATTTGTAAAACTCTTAGAAAATTTCATATTTTATATTTGGGTAGAGATGTTTAAATGTTAGGAAAAACATTCTTCAAAAAGATTTTTTTAAATGTAAAAATCGTATTTTATGCTTATACTTTTAAAATAAAATGCATTTAATGTACATATGTACATTTTAAGGGAATGTTTTTGCAGAGAGTAAAACTTGGCATCACACTGGAGTGCGTGAACTGATTAGCTGCAAACACAAGATAGTTTTTGTCGTGTGACTATGGCTTTACGCGAGTTTTTGAATTGATTGGCTGAAATGACGTGGTTCTGACTTCCATGTGACTATGACATCACATGAATTGAGCCCATGTCTGAGATTTCAAATCTCCCCAACGAAAGGAACTTTAGATTTGGCAGTTTTAAAGGTTTGGTTCCAGGGGTATTTAAAAACATTGTTGAAGGATTCTAAACTGTGCAACCACACTTTATCAAATGAGCACGAAAAGACCCAAGCAGCGTGATAGTACTTGTTTTATTTTAAGTCGAGTGATACCAAGCGGCACGATTAGCGCTTTGTAAATGGATTCCAATCGGAGCTATATTAGTGTTTTACCTATTGTAAAACGAACTATTTACAGAAGGGCTGTGCAATGTACTTGCTTTAGTAAATCTGAGCGTTCAACTTCAATAAACGGTAACGCACTGACATTTGTCCAAAATGTTCGAAATGCACTGGTTTTCTTGTCACAAAATCTTAACCGCGCCATCACGCTGCTTGGGACCTAAGCGGTTTAAATGCATCTGCACCTACACAGGACTAGTTTAAGGTAAAACTAGGACACATATTGTTTTTGTTGTTGCTCATGCCACCTGCCTGACGTAGTCAAATCGAGGCGCACGAAGTTCATCGCGGCCAGTGGCTAGAAGTACGCCTGTTATTGGCCTTGAGCACAATACAAATGCCAGTACGAACTAGCTCGGTGAAATTCCCCGAAGGAGCAATAGATGGCGACACCACCTTTCTGCTTCTCAACAATTTATGCATAGAACTAAATGGGAGGGAAATATTCTTCAGTACCCTGCACTCGTTATTCAGCCCACAAGACTTAACGAGCACGTACTCCGTGTTTACTCGGAGGGTTTGCATCGAGTATGCGAGTACTGCATCGAGTATGGAACCCAGTCCTTCCGGTCTGAAGTCCGATGCTCTAACCATTAGGATACCCACGGCCCCCACTCAGGACTCGTAGTCTTACTTTACTTTCCAGCCACCGTCTCGCGACCATAGTCAATAGGATACTGTAGTTGTTCAACTCGGTCGCTCATTGTGCAAAAAATAATAACAATCCAACGGAATTATATAACAGAGTGTCTTCTCCGGCGGCCTAAAGGTATAGGGCCATGTTCATTGGTCCATGTTTATTGGTCCATTTTTTGGGTTGTTGACCCCGGCTGAAGTCCAAAGATATTTTGGATACGAAAATCGTAGCCAGGCATTTTATATGATTATGCAGTATGTGAAATATTTCTTGAGTATCATGTAGGCCTTTGTACTCTCGGTAACATTAAGTCAAGGCATTATTTAATGTCCGATTAATTTTAAAAAATAATTCAAGAGTCCAAATTTGTTAGCGAGGTGGTGACTAGATGGCGTCATCTTTAAATGGCACTCACATTCGGAGACCTGCCGTATCTACAATGCTTAAATTGCTGAAATGCAACCCATTAGAAAAAAAACATATACGAGAGCCTACAGGTAATGGCTGAATCATGGACACGTGGAGAAAAGTGTGCTTTAAGAGGTGTTGGAAAGCTAAAATCATAATCTTTTTGACAATTTAAGACTTTTATATTTTCAAATTGCATAGATTTTAACCTTTCTAAAAATACCTTAATTTAACCTCTAGGGTAATAAGAAGCCCTTTAAAACCTATTTTTAAATAATCCTTGGAACTTTGTCACGCCCATTTGAATGGCGAAAAATGTAAATTAAAACATGTATCTTTTATTGTAAATTGAGCCGTTTATTTTTTTTTATTTCCTAGCCGAATAGAAGTCTCACAGTATGTATTAAAATCAAGTTATCTCCAAATGAAAATTTTGATGTTCGATACATCTTTTCTGAGAAACTACTGTTCACAGGTAGGTAAATTTTTGTAATGATATATTTCTAATGATGGCTAATATATACTAAAATGAGCTTTTTGTAAAAAACTCAAAAATTTATTTTTTACAAATTTTTTATATGAAGAATGGGTCAAATTTCGCAATATTCTATAAAACAAAATTATTAAATAAATCAAAATTAGCTAAATACCATTTCAGTATAATGAGAAAGGTGTACTTTAATTGTATGAAAAATTTCGAGCATGTACATGTAACAGACTCTGAGAGATGGTACATCGAAAACAGCAAATTAAATATTCTCAGTAAATATATAGAGAGATATTTCCACCTCCCCTTAATCTCTTCCATTTCACGGATCAAACATTTGCATCAATTCAATGGTTTCAGCATTACGCGTGGAAAATTTTTCCGTCGAGATACTTTTTAGATAGCCCTCTTTCATACCGGATTATATAAAACCAATTGTGCTAACACATATTTAAAGCAATTATTCTCTCTCTCTCTCTTTATATATATATATATATATTGAAATAGGATTTAGTATTATAAGATTCGTATATTTCAATTTTTCAATTGATTATTGTGATTGGTTTTATATATTTAAATATATATGTATCTATCATGCATATAAATCTCCCATTTTCTGACCATTCTAATTTTGTAGGAAAATAATTCACTTCGATCGTGAACAACGTGACTTGGTTGCCACTGACACAATTAACTTTTTAAGCTCACGAGTCTGATCTGCGGGTTACTAACCAAACGTTTGTTTCGTATTTTCGTTTAATTGACTTAATTCAGTTTCTGCTTTCCCGTGCTTATTATTTTCAAGTAAAATTTTCCTTATAATGGTTAACTGTAATTGTTGTTTTGTAAATCCTAGATCTTTACATCGCTGTAAGTAAGCTAATAGAATACTAAGTTCATGGACTTAATTCATGAGTTTTGACTAGCGAGGGGTGCTGTCATTAAGAGTATCTAATTACCATATTATTTTAATCAACGCCAACATATTAACAACTCTCCGTACTGCAAAAGCTTTTTTGGGGGGGAGGGGGTCAAAAGCTAATGTGCTGAACTCAGTTTTTGTCATCTTGGACACGGAGATGCATTAGCAGATATTCCATTCAGGTGATCTGTCTGATACAAACCTCCAGTGGTTTGTTCCCAAGCAAACTTAGTACTCATTGAAGAGATAAAAGGCTAAGTCAACTTTGTCTAGCCCGGGGCTTGAACTTTAGACCTTTGGAATGGAAGTGCGAGACGCTTCACAGGGCAGCCTATTCTATAATTGTTCACAACTTATGGTGCTTTTCATAGATTTAATGTGTAGAAACATGATAGTCCTTGGGTTAAGATGACTTTTTGGGGGTTTCTGTGGCAAGAGATAGTCAATTTTATGGCAGTAATCCATTGCTAATAATCTCGTGTGATCCGGTTATTCCCTCAAAGCCCAACATTTGAAACTGTAAGAGGGTTTGAGGACACATTCGTAGAAAATTCGGATTTATCCTTGAATAAATCTTGTCTTTTTATCATTTTATTTGTAGTTAAAATGCTGATTTCTATTTTGATAATAGCCCTCATGAGACTTGAATAAAGCATTTACTCGAACCAACCATCCATCCGTCCATTTTAATATTTATAAATTATTTTTCTTTGTATAACCATATTCTTATAACATTAGTTCAAAGAGCGATGCCCTAATGTCCTAGTGATCGCGGTAGTTTAGTGGTTATGGTCGTCTCCGGCTTGACATGTGTTCAAGATCTGGTGTCATACATTTCTCACCGTGTAGAAAGTCTAAATACCGTTAACTCTGTCATAGGTCAACGTCCTCCTGTTGACGGGGTGTAACAGTTAGGAGAGGGGTTTGATAGCTCAGACGTTGGTACTTTTCTCTTTATCGAAGTTAAAATTTACCAGGTTCTTCGCCACAATTGCCCCACCATGTTACATTAACCCGACATTTCTCGCGCGTCGTATGTCATACCCACCGTCTAACTTTTTCCTACGCTCCTTCTAGATTTCTTTTAGAAAATAGATAGTTTCTCATGTAACTGATTTTAAGGTCATATTTTTGAAGAGCCTTAGCTTTTAGGAGAATTCTAAATATATACTTTTAGATACCACCTCTTCTGGTATGTCATACCCTGCGCGTGAATCACCGTGACAGTTTTGAATGCATGATCGCATTTTAAACCTTCCTTATGCTTTGGCGTATTATTGTAGTTACGATAAAGAAATGTGATACTTAAGTAATTTAATAGATACAGTATTTAATAGATATAGTAAAACAGTATTTTCTGATGAAGAAATTCTCTTTGTGGATATGATGAGGAAGAATCAAATGATGAAGAGTATATCAGCAAGTATGATTCTTCTACTAAAATCGATGCAGATTTAGAAGAGGGAGACACTGTTGTAAATAAATATTTTATATGTAGAGACACAAAAACATTGGGTAAGAACGTAACTTTATAGGAGACAACTGGTACACATCTTATTTATTTTCCGATGGACTTTTGAAATAAAAAATACTACTGCTGGGACAATAAAAGAAAATAAAAAAAAAAGAAATTCCAAAATTTTTAAATTTAACGAATAGAGAATTTTTCTGCAATATTTTTAGTTTTTAGAAATACAGATTAAAACAGTTTAAGATTTAGTGAAAACATTACACTCACTCATTACGAGATTAAATGAGTATATAAATGTACTGAGTACCCTAATAAAAAGAATAAAAACACTCAATTCACGTGTCAAAAATGAAATAAACATATTGTATTTCTCTTTTTTTTATACCTTTTAAACTTTTCTGCAGAAATTTTACGGTAAAAACAATGCAAACACCCATGGGTATTAGAGACCGTACGCGAGAATATTTGGTCGTTTTTTTCGCTCGAGTGATGACGGGTTAAGGGTGAAGTAAGTAGAGACTGATTCCCGAAGTAACATTTAAATCTTACAAACGTACTTTCATATAAAAACCCAAATAATTATTAAATATGTATTAAGTGAAAAGTACCGAGAAAAAAATATTTTTTCTCAAATAATTTTATTATTTATCAATGTCACGCGCAGCTTGAAAGCTGTAAGCAAAGAATCACTTAATTTGATCCACAGTCTAGTGAAGAAGACGATATCTGTGAGCAGGCACATAACCCACTCTCTAAGATTCCACATCACGTTAACGAGAGGATTCCACACACGGTTTCTTAACCTTGGTCACTCGGCTACTACATTTTCTGAATTCCGTTACTCTTCATGAGAAACGCAAAAATATCTGATGAAAATGAAAAAGAGAACTTCCCTCGTGCATTAACCCGTTAACGACCAAATTAATTTAAAATCGAAATTTTTGAAAAATATTTTTGAATTACATTTTATGTATCATAAATTGAGTAATTATGAAGTTGTATCCATTCTCCGTAATTAGCAGCTGAGATAATAGGTGATCTATAAATAGATCGCTGGGCGCTTATGGTAGTAAAAGACCAAGTAACTTTCATGTGGTCTTATATTTAAAAAATTACAAATTTAGGGGGGAAGGAAACTTTTGTCAATTTAAAAACTAATGTGTGTGTGAGATTTAAAGGAGAAAATATTATTTTACTGATCAAAATTTGCTTAGTTACAATTTTATACAACCAATTTGTAAACGTTAAGTGTGATATAATAGAAAACATTTCAGACAAAGGGTTACATTACATTTTGTACAAAATGTAAGCAACGTTTTGTACAAACGCATATTTTGTAACGTACCTTACATTTTTGAAACGGGCATCTTCGTTGGGTTTGTCTTTTTCCCATAACATGATCTTTTCTATCTAAGCGCACAGAGTCTATTACTGTTCCCGTACGCTTCATTATATGGCCAATACACTCAATTTTTCGATTGGATATTCATTTCCATAAATGTTTTTCTTTTTTACCGCATCAAATGCTTTGCAATCCCCGTCTCCTAAGTACGTAATATATCGAGCATTATGTAAAGATAATGACCGTTGAAAAGTTTTAGATGCACCTTGGATTTCTATCGCTCCACTAGATCCAACGTAGTTCCTCTTACAATCCTTTTCATGAAAAGGCAAGTTTTTTTTACAAGTACAATATTTCGAAAGAATATCAACATCTATGACCTTACCTTATCAATTCTGGTCACAGTAACTACACCACTCAAGGGTGTGTAACCACACTTCTGCCATGCCCCATCTACAGCTACCGCTATATTTTTGTTACCTTTATTTTCACAAATAGCTTCCTTCGCAGCATTTTGAATTGAATCCTCGTAAACAAGGTTGGCAGCATTTAAAATTCGCTTACCGTAAGGAGAAAACTTTCTAGGTGGTTGAGGAAGATTCATTATGCCGCAGAACATTCTCCCTGCTTCTGCACCTTTTCCAATTAAAAGCATAGCATACACAAACCTGGTATTTATTGTGGCAAATTGTGTTCCTTCATGAAAATTTGAAGAAGAGAATTCTACACGATATGGACAAGCAAAACATTTCAGGACAAACGTAATAGCCAGTCCAGACTTACTTTTTAAAACGTTCATGTTTAAACCACTGTTGCACATTTTACAGTGAAGTTCATTCTTGAAAACAAAAGCAAGAATATTCAAATTCATGATTGCATTTATAATACCTACACTATCACCAAAAGAAGAAAAATTCTCATTTTAATTGGGAATTTTCTTTTCTTTTGCACATGACTGCTTTGATTCATGAGCATGTCCAGCTTGAGCATTTAATTTACTGTGAGTGATACTTACTTTACTATTAATAGTATTCTTACGTGGATAACACTTACCTTTGCGTTTCTTGAAAACCTTTTGAGATCTTGGTATTTCAAAATTTCAGAAATTTTAAATAACGATAAGCGCTCAATCAAAACCTGTTCGAAAGCACCAAAAATAGGTAAACAACCCTAACATTTACACTTACAGTTATTCTACAGTTAATTTCGTGGGAATAAATAAAACCGATAATGGCTTTGCAAGATGATCCCGTTTTAAAAGACCAATGTTTACATTTCTATCTGTCAAAGTTAGCGTGGCAAATCAGTTGATTAATTTTTAAATAAACATTTTAAAATACTTCTTATTCATAAATCGACTAGTATGTTATATAATTAGAAAGGGCTTGATTTGGAGAATTTAGAAATATCAAAAACTCAAAATCGATTTCTCGAACGTGTTTATCATACTGACTGGCCTTAATTATACCTAATGAGTCACTAACAAATTTCAATATGTATACTGACAATACAACCGTGCACACTACATACAAGAGCACATCATCCATTGAATTCGCATTGAACAAACACGTTAAATTACTCGAAACGTTTTACGCTCTGTGGAAAATCAGCAATAATGTTGAAAAATTCGCCGCCTTAATTTTCACTAAAAACGCAGTAATCCGAATCCACCAACAATGTATAACACAGCAATTCCGTGGTCTCAAAGTATTAAATACCTCGGAATCAATTTTGATAAGCAACTCACTTGGAAAACACACATTTCACACACACGTGATAAATTCCGGAAAATAATGTTTAAATTATTCCCCCTGATTGGCAGAAATTCTGAATTGAATAGAGATAATAAAGGGCTTCTCCACACTACCGTTATGCGTGCAGTACTGGCCTACGCTTGTCCAGTGTGGGAATACGCTGCTAAAACCAATATTAATATATTAGATACTATTCAAAATTCTACTATCCGGATGATCGTAAAAGCAAGAAGATAAATGAGAAATGAGGAAATCCGGAAAGTCATTAAAATCAGAAGTTTTGAATCGCACATCCAAAAGAATGCTGTAAATGTCTAATTCTTAATAATATGCCAATAAAGTCAATATGCTAAATCTTCCAAGTTACAATCCTACTCTCTGATTCTACTAAAAGACCGAAAATAATTCTTCTCGATTCCACAATCCACCATAATATTATTTTTCAATGCAAATTTTTATTTGCACGCCCACTCTGCTAAATTTATTTCTTAACTTTTCCTTTTTCCTTTTATTCTGCCGTTTTCCTCACATCTGGACTTACCCCACCTCCTTCGTCTTAAATTTCTTTATTAGAGATTTAAGGAACCAATGAGAGTCATTTTCCTCACACACCAAGATCCCTTCAGAGAGCTTCACTCAGCTATCCCTCATACAACCGAAAACTTCAAGAACTTTGAACTTTTCCGAACGATTGGCTCGACCAATCACAAGCTTTCGTCTGCAATCATGAAAATGTTAACAATCGCTCCACATCTACATATTAGATATGGGATGGAGGCTCGCTTCGAGAGCCAAATGCCGATTAACAGCACGGTAGGCAAAGTTTTGAATTTCTTGACGCTCGGAGAACCAGGAAGACGATATTCCATGGATTGTCTCTTGCTATCTGGCTCATAATGATAAATACAGGATGCCAAAGTTTAGCCAGCCGTGCGCAAATGGATACACCGCTATTCAAAATCTTTGTTCATGGACGGAATGAAGGTATTGATAGAACGATTGAACAAATACGTATTTGTTAGTAGTGACTATCTTGAAAAATAAGCTTAAAATATGTAACAGTAATAAATTTTCTTCATTTTCATACCTATGTCATTATTTTACTCTGTCGGAAACTTATTTTATACTATTGTAGACTTTATTCATCAATCACATCCCTCGTAAATATATATATTAGGTTAGGGAAAAATAATTACATTATTTTCTCAGTAGATGGCCGTAGTGTCGATATCTCGTTAAGTATCGATTAAACAATTCCAAATTTATGCTCGTTGACGAGGTGACATTTCACCCTAAAAAAACTTGTTTGCTTTTTTTTTGTTTGGTCAATTCAGTTATGAGTTACAGGGTGTTAAAAAGGGAAGTAAACAAAGAGAACATTCGGTACATTTTACACTTCCTTTATAAAGGTGAAAATGCAAGCTAGGCAGCTGAAATTGTAAATGATGTTTACGGTGCCGATAGTGTAGTAGCTAATTATGTGCAACTTTGGTTTCGTCGAATCCGTTCAGGCATTTTTAATGTGGGGCTTTGGGTAGCCTAGTGGTTAGCGCACTGGATTTCGGACAGGAAGGCATGGGTTCGCTGCCCGTACCGCCAAATACCCTTCGATTACAAATGGAGTAAATGCTCGTTAAATCAGTGGATCCGAAATTTTTGTGGGCTTACTTACTTACTCCAGAGAATCGAGCTCACCCAAAGGGTTTAGAACTGCATCCGACCCTTCGAGAAGTATTTTATTTTCAAATTAAACAAAAGACATGTACAAAAAGGTCCCGAATGAGACCTTTTCCCAAAATTCTTGAGAACTGGAGGAAGAATACAGAAAAACGCTTTAAAATTACAATGCTAATACAAAAAAAAAAAAAAAAAAAAAAGAAAAAAGCACACACACACAACAAACACAGACACGAACACACACAGGTGCTATCTTCTAAAGAGAAGGAAAGACCCTGAAACAGACATAGGACACAAGGTGTGAAAAAGAGAAAGAAAGACAGGAAACAAAAATAATACAAATAAAAAGTTTTTTGAACCATAATTCCATTTGGCGCCAGCACTTCATGTTGATATTATTTCCCGTTAATGGTTCTTTATTTTTTTTTAAAAAAAAGCACTGGAAAGTTGATTTTTTGAGACTTCCTTCGTCAATTATATTTTAAAGACACTAAAAGAAAGAATGCAGATACGTAAAATAAACACAAAGATAAAGAGGAAAGAAAAGGGTGAAACAGATAAGTTATTGAATTTTATTAAAGATACCATTTTTGTTAAAATAGAGAGAGAAAAAAACATCAATAAATTAACCTTAAAGTAAACCCAGAATGATAACTAAGGGTTGAAAAAGGGAGTTGCAATATATTATGTGAGGGGAACAAAAAAGATTTAAAGAGAGAAGGAAAAAAATGAAAAGGAGTAGCAAGAACCGAAGAGGGAAAATGGAAAGTTAAGCCAAACTACCATACATAGATTTGGCAATACCAAAGAAGGAAATTAATTTATTGTGTGTGAATAGCACGTTTATTAATAAGAGAGTTAACCCAAGGAAAGAGAGCGTTCAGGATAGGGTTAACACAGTGCTTCTCAAACTTTCAATACTGGCGCCCCCTTTTCAATCACAATTTTTATTGCGCCCCCCCTTATACATAATAATTTACTGAATGCAATAATAATGCACTTTTACGATAAAGCAACAATATTTATTATAAACCGTACAAATTCATGACATAAGTATTAAATTTTGTATATGTTACTTTTAAGCAAAAAAAAGTTAAGTAAAAGGATAATTACTAAGTTATTTTTCCTTACTCTGATTTTTAAATTGGAACATATTACAAAATGCGGTGGTTGCTTAGAAGACAAAATATAGATATCAGCTAAATATAGAAAATGAACTCAGAAGGTCAATTTCTTATCTTAAAACTCCTTTCAAAAAATTTGCTCTGTAAGACAAGCCCATGGAAGTAGCTAATAATTATTAAACTTGTTCATAATTTAGTATTAATTAATTAGTCCTAAAATACTCTGTGCGCCACTCATACATTAAAAGCAGTGTTTCTCAAACTTTCAATACTGGCGACCCAATTTTCAATCATAATTTTTGTCTCGCCCCCTGTACAACAATAATGTATTTACTGCAATAAAAATGCACTTTGAGAGAGACGCGAAAGTTACAATACGATCTTAATTATAAACCGTACAAATTAATACGATAAGTATATTAAATTTTGTGTATATTTTAAGTAATATATATTTTAAGAAAATTACTTAAAATATATATTACTTAGAATTATGTTATTTTTCTTTTCTAATTTTTAAATTAGAACAGATCGCAAAATGATGTATTTAATTAAAGATTTATTTCCTTCAGCATTCATTTCTCAAAGCACAAATGTCATTAGAAAAATAGTCTAGTCAATGTCGCTCTCTATCATATCCATCACATCTGGAATTATAGGGTACGTTTGCGTGAGTCTGGGCAACCTATCGGACGTCTGCGCAAAACATGTAAAAATGCTTTTCCTCGTAGAATTCCAGTCAGTTTTGGTCGACTCGATACTCCTATAGCTACCGAATCTACCTTGAATGTACATTTTTTAAAATTTCCACGTTAATTGTAATTCACGGTAATTAAGTATTTACGGCAGTAGATTAAAACAATATCATACATACATTTTTAAGTCGTAAGCAAACATTCGACCATAATAAAGAATCAACAAGTACACAGACGAACGAGCATGGTTCCGAAAATTAAATCAAGGCGATCTTCTCAAAAATACTTAAATTTTGGATTTACCACTACTGAAGTAAATGATGGAAAAAAAAAGCCCCAGCTCGATATGTGTTAAAACTTACAAATCTGTAGAACAACATGTGAAAGTTGTTTTTAAAACATGTAAAATCATTTAGCTATGTTGGCAAAGAATTTTAAAAAGTATTTTCTGGATGAGGACAGCTTGGTAGCAAGTTACGAGTGGATTAGGGATCTATTTCAAGATACTCCAGAAGGGCTCTCAACTTCCGAAGAAGAAATCTTCATAGATTTCACATGCAGTGAAAAATTAAAAGGCAATTTTGTAATAAATCGCTCTTTGAATTTGGGGTAGAGGTGGATGAGGAATTATCTGTACTGAAAACAAAAGCACTTCGTATACTATTACCATTTTCAACATGCTACCTTTTGCAAACCGGATTTTCTGCAGTGGATGCCTTGAAAACAAAATATAGATCTCAGCTAAATATAGAAAAATAACTCTTTAAGTGTCAATTTCTGATATTAAAACCTTCCTTTTGAAAAACTTTCCTTTTACAAGAAAAGCCCGTGAAAGTCCCTAATAATTATTAAACTTGTTCTTAATTTAGTAATAAGATTGATTGATTGAATATTAACGTCGCACTGTTCAGCTGCACGAGGGCTTTTGACGACGGACCACGTAATTTTGAACCATGGTCAAGTGACGTGGATGACACCTGAGCTGGCACCCTTCTCTCCTAACTACCACACCACACCAACGGGAAAAAGTTTCAACTCTCAACAGATTTAACATGCATCGCTGCCCTACATGGCGGGTCTTTAGTGGTACTGGGCTCGAACTCGTGACAAGGCAAGCCACGATCCGATACCTATACCACTCGGCTACCGCGGCCAAAATCAGTAATAAGAAATTATTTATAAAATACCTTCTTCAGTACTGATACATCAAACGTATAGTGGCTGAAACACCGACTCTTCGCACGAGTTCATTTTTTAAAAAAAATGTATTTGATGTGAGCCTTAAAGATGAAAGTTAAAATAAAATACCAAAAGGTATTTATCAGATTATTTGTTTTTAATGTTTGTTTCGGTATATATATATATATATATATATATATATATATATATATATATATATATAGACTTTCCCTAATACTGTTTTTTTTCTAACTCATATATATATATATTTATATGTTTAATAAAGAATATTCAGAAAAGAACAATCGTTATCGTTTCAATAACTACTTGTAAATTTTCTTTTATTTATTACTTATAGAAATTTGATTTTAATAAATATATATATATATAAGTTTTTTAAAATGATTTTTTCTTTTATTTAAGTACTAAATGAATTCTTTGTTAATTAAAAATTGAATTATGTATTATTTTGGATCAAAATACATTTTTTAAGCTAAATATATGTAACGATTGGTTGATTCATGAAAATCTGAAATATGTTTTATTACTTTAGGTTCTTAGAAGCTAACTATTTTTAAAAAATGATGAAAGTTTTTTTTTTATTCTTAGCATCAGAATTGTTTTCTTTTTCTTTCTTCTATTAATAATTTTTACATTCTAACACAATATTGTTTTTTATAAGTCATACATCGAAATTTGAAGCTATATCATATCTGTGAATAGGAGGGGAAGATAGAACAATAATTTTACACTAAGAAACCATGTTCGGTCTATAGAGAGGGGAAAGTAAGCTGTCTTAAATCAAAAGTAAGCGTAATGGAACAAATTTTGAAAATTAGAAGTTTTTTGACATAATTTTAGAAATCACTCACATTGTGCGCGTACAAGCACACACAGAGAATTGCTGATGTCATGAGGAAAAGGGTAACGTCAAAGCCCCAGCCACACCGGGGTAAGCGCTGGACGGGAGGGGTGGAAGTCATTCTGAAAAAGGATATTAGAAGTGCTGATTTTATGAAAGAAAGGGAAAATTTATAAAAATACAGAAATCCCGTGCATAGCCGGGCCATGCAGCTAGTTTAAATTAGCGTTTAATTTTTATGCAGGAAATTGCAAAATGTGATGTTTTATAGAGATTAATTATTATTCTTGAGCCTCTTAAAAAATTGTTTATGCGAAAAAGTTTTTAGAATAGTAAATAAAATTTTTTAAAAATATTTGCTCAAAGGTTCACCACAATTATTAGAAAGATTTGCTGCATAAATGGCCATGAACGATGGCATCATTGTTCTTCAAAATCGTGCGTTTCCTCCTCTAGAGAACTCGGTGACTGTTTTTGTTACCGAGTATTATTTACCGAAAATAGTATCATTTTTTCATGTCGAACATTTCTTTCTTTTTAGCCGAAGCAGGATCAGCGTGTCATGTTTATGTTGTTGTTTTGGCTCTTCTCTGTCTTATCGAAGCAATTTAAATCCGAGATTTTATTTTTCTAAATTCGGACATGTATTTCATTGAAGTTTTTATTTTATTTGTAAAATTTAAGGTTATATATTTTAGCACTTTCATTTTTTATTTAAAATTTTTTTTATTTAAAACTACGAGATTGTTACGATTATTCTCTCGAGACTTATGTGGCTCCAGCCCAATGGCGCTTTTGCTCGTCTGGGGGAGAGAGGGAAGACATATTTGGAAATAACTTTTCCAAACCAATATAAACGTAAAAGGAATACATGAGGAAGTTCCATAGCTTGAACTCATAAAGTTCTCCGTGTCTATATTTTTGTCATTAGTTTCTTGAGAAGCAGAAGTAAAGTGACCACTGTATGACAGTCTTTTTGAAAGCGGAGAATCACAAGTGTATCGGCTGCCATTGGGCGAGTTCGCTATGTAACCGGAATGTTTCAGTCGTTTGAGAATCATTTTTTGTTTTTAATATTGAATCATTTTTGTAGACGAATCTTTAGCCTTTATTTTAATTATCCTTTAAAATTATGTTTATCTTAATCCTAACGCTTGTGCATCGACCTCGTAACATAGGCCTTACCTTTGACAGAAATTTGGATATTTTGCATTTCCTTTTACACTGCTGAATAATTGCTAAGGATGGATCACAAATTGCTATGTAGCATAACATTAAGCAAAACGTGAGACCTAGTAGGATAAAATATAGTTGCCACACTGTTCAGACATTAGAATACAGAATATTTATTGTTCTGAAAGTACAAAAGCTGTGAAACATCTGAAAGAAAAAAATGTTCATTTGATCTGCGTGCGGAGAAATGGAACAATGCATCTAAAAGTCAGCAGGCACCTTAAAGAAAGGTATGAGTACGGGATATGTCCACCGTGGAGTGTGATGCAACATTCCACACGTCGTACCATACTTTGCACAGCATTATCCAGCAGCTGTTGAGGCAATTTATCCCATTCCTCTGTGAGTGCACGGATGAGGGTGTTCTTGTTTGTCGGAGGATAGTTTCGACCAGCAACTTGCCTCCCCAAAGCATCCCACACATTTTCAATGGGGTTTAGATCTGGAGAACACGCTGGCCATACGAGACGTTGAATACCCTCGCTGTCTAGACAATCCTGAACAGCGAGTGTTCGATGACATGTTGCGTTGTCATCCATAAAAACAAATTTATCACCGACAGCACCACGGAAAAGACGAACACGAGGAAGTAGAACTTCATCAATGTATCGTTGGCCCGTCATAGTCCCATTCGCAACCACATGTAGGCGCGTGCGGCCATTGATCATGATGTCGGCCCACACCATGATATTGCATGTCGGATATTGGTCCTTTTCCTGGATATTTTCTGGTCGATAAGCAGTACCACTCTCGCGCCAGATCAGTTGGCGTCTACAATCCGATGACAGACTGAACCTACTCTCATCTGAGAATAGTACGCATGCCCAGTCCTGTTCAGTCCAATTGTGATGCTCACGACACCATTGCAAACGGGCAGTACTGTGCTGTCTGGTCAATGGGACACACACAACAGGTCTGCGTGCGTATAGTCCTCCTCCCCTCAAACGTCTGGCAACAGTTTTTCGGGAGATCTGCTTTCCTGAAGCAGCAAGAAACTTATTTGCCACCTGCTGAGCTGTGGTGCGCCTGTTCCTTTTGCTGAAAGGACGATATATCTGTCTTCTGTAGGCGTCGTACTTCCAACACGACCTCCCCCGCACCGTGTACTACACATTCCAGTAGTTTTAAATGACTTCCACAGCCGTAAAACAACGCTGTGAGCGATGTCGAACTCCCTGGCAACATTTGTTATTTTCACCCTTCTTCGATCTTTCCAATAATTCGGCCACGCATAAAATCATCTGTGTAATGTCGGGAAGACATGCCAAAATTTTAAATTCGTCTATTAAATCTTTCTTGTAAAACTTTGACTGGAAACAACAACTGTCCACACGCGTCAAAACCTTTAAAGCTCTTATGAACGCTATCACGTGATGAACAGACGTAGAAAAAAAATTGCATACTCATACTTCTTCTTACTAATATCCCGCACTTATTCTAATTTTCCACATTTGGCTTCCTTTCATTTTGTGGTTGCTATGGATGATAGTGTTATCCGTCCTTAGCAATTGTCCAGCAGTGTATATCCTTAATTCTTAATGAGAGGTTTTTCCTATGAAGTAGTTTTTGCTTTTTTGTGCAATACTATCTGTGAACGTTTTCCTTATTATTCCTGAATTATCCTACATATAATTGATACAAAGTTGCAATGATTAATATATATAAATATCGTCTCCATTAATTGTGAATAACAGCATAAAAACACACACATTGCACCCATTGAGTTCATATCGAAATGTCTATAAACGTGAGGAACTTCAATGGCGCCATCCATTTGATGGATGGTTTAAATTGGGCTCATTCCGACCGAACGGAAAGCTTTATTGAACAATGCAACCACTCTACACGGTTATGCATTTTAAACTTCCGGTAATCTTTGATAACATTTTGTAGCTATTTTACTACCGGCAACCTCAATGTAAACGACAACGGCATATCGCTTTTCGAAAATATGATTTAAAGCGAGGAAAGCGATACTTTATACTTTAACGCCCCACAACTACACTTTTAACTAAATCGACTGTTTTTTTTTAACTCTACACATCGTCAACCGTTCCTCTGAACCATTCCCATATCCTGTGTGCTTAAGTCCGCTTTTCTCTGTGAGTTTCTAGGTTACATTGAATCTTTTTTATTTACAATCTTCTTTAGTACACTGTAAATAGCAAAACCTATGTTTTGATAAAGTGCGTTTTAGGCTAGTATATTATTTTGTGCTCACATTATGTGTTAAGGGACGAATATCATTCCGAAGCAAAATTTCGTCCGTTTTTTACTATTAGAACTTGCGACAAACAAATATTCTATGACAGTGTTTCTCAAAGTGTGGGGCGCGCCCCCTAGGGGGGCGCGATGAACCTACAAGGTGCGCGCGAGCTTATCGAAAATTTAAAGATTTTTTAAAAAAAAATAACCGCAAAGAGAAGTAAAACAAAACAAAAAAAAAATACACACAACAACACTGACATAATTTATTTCTATTATCTGGCTTTTTTCCGTCATCAAATAGCTATCTTTAATTCCAAAACCAAATTAAAGAAAAAAAAACATTTTGTTTTATTTGCTGTATTTCCTCAATGAGAGATTTTCTTATTACGTTTTAACATAAAATATTACTCATTAAAAGAAAAACGAAACCCAGACCCTGAGAAAAATTCTAAGAAGATAAACAATTCACCGCTGTAATTATTATTGAAATACTGTACATTAGTTGTAGAAAAAGAAAAGGAAGTCATGATTCACTTTTCAGCCAGGCTGCAAAGTACGTTTGCTAATCATTTGATTGACCTTCAATCTTATGGTATGGTTATTATCAATATTAGTTCCTCCCATCTTTTATGCGTTTGCTTTTCGCTTAGAGAAATTGTAAATAATTGAATTTTGCGATATTTGGAAAAGAACTGATCGGTTTAACAATTCTCTAGGATATATGAAAAGTGTCTGATTTGCGTCCTTTATTATGGTCTTGTACTTTTGAATCATTTTAGTTCAGTTTTATTGATTTTTTTCTCAAATCATCAAAGAATTGAATAGTCCTTGAAAGATAGTAAGTATACTTTCTATAAATTAAAATATTCACTAGAATTCCGATTTGTATCGTGTACAGTAAAAATAATTCTAAACAAATGATTGGTGTGACTGAGTCCCCCGCACTACCATTAATGTTAGTATCGAGTACGCGCCTGCTCCCGGGTTATAACATTTTGAAGTCTTCTCGCTTTAAATGTTAAAAAGTAACACAATTATTCTTCATCGGAATTTTATTTTCTTTTTCATAATTTAACATTAATTCTAAATGCTAATTGTGTGAGGTTCAAAATTACAGTTCTTTTAAACAGGTATTTACAATTATAGCATTTATCTAAAAAAAAAATCATTTTACATTTTTGTATACAATGTCGTGCACACAGTATTACTCTCCTTACAGTTCAGCTATTATATCAAGAATAATGTTTTATTTTTTTAAAAATGAACTCGTGCGAAGAGTCGGTGTTTCAGCCAGTATACGTTTGATGTATCAGTACTGAAGAAGGTATTTTATAAATAATTTCTTATTGAAAGTTTGAGAAACACTGCTTTTAATGTATGAGTGGTGTACAGAGTATTTTATGACCAATTAATTAATACTAAATTAAGAACAAGTTTAATAATTTTTAGCTACTACCATGGGCTTGTCTTACAGAGCAAAGTTTTTGAAAGGAGTTTTAAGATAAGAAATTGACCCTCTGAGTTCATTTTCTATATTTAGCTGATATCTATATTTTGTCTTCTAAGCAACCACCGCATTTTGTAATATGTTCCAATTTAAAAATCAGAGAAAGGAGAAATAACTTAGTAATTATCCTATTACTTAACTTTTTTTTCCTTAAAAGTAACATATTTAAAATTTAATACTTATGTCATGAATTTGTACGGTTTATAAAAAATATTGTTGCTCTATCGTAAAAGTGCATTATTATTGCATTCAGTAAATTATTATGTATAAGGGGGCGCGATAAAAATTGTGATTGAAAAGGGGGGCGCCAGTATTGAAAGTTTGAGAAGCACTGTTCTATGACATCATAGAATGCATATTTGGCTCTATTTTTTCTTCGTAGTTGCAACCATCATTAAGACATTTTTCGTATCCTGCAAACTGGTTGAAAGTAAAACTTTTCTAATGTTATATGCCCTCATATGCAATGAATGGTCACACAGATTTCTGTACCTCAACATTTTGGAGACATTTTTAAGCTAACTATATGTAACGATCGATGGATTCATGATGATCTGAAATATATTTTATTACTTTAGGTTCTTAGAAGCTAACTATTTTTAAAAAATGATGAAAGTTTTTTTTTTATTCTTAGCATCAGAATTGTTTTCTTTTTCTTTCTTCTATTAATAATTTTTACATTCTAACACAATATTGTTTTTTATAAGTCATACATCGAAATTTGAAGCTATATCATATCTGTGAATAGGAGGGGAAGATAGAACAATAATTTTACACTAAGAAACCATGTTCGGTCTATAGAGAGGGGAAAGTAAGCTGTCTTAAATCAAAAGTAAGTGTAATGAAACAAATTTTGAAAATTAGATGTTTTTTGACATAATTTTAGAAATCACTCACATTGTGCGCGTACAAGCACACACAGAGAATTGCTGATGTCATGAGGAAAAGGGTAACGTCAAAGCCCCAGCCACACCGGGGTAAGCGCTGGACGGGAGGGGTGGAAGTCATTCTGAAAAAGGATATTAGAAGTGCTGATTTTATGAAAGAAAGGGAAAATTTATAAAAATACAGAAATCCCGTGCATAGCCGGGCCATGCAGCTAGTTTAAATTAGCGTTTAATTTTTATGCAGGAAATTGCAAAATGTGATGTTTTATAGAGATTAATTATTATTCTTAAGCCTCTTAAAAAATTGTTTATGCGAAAAAGTTTTTAGAATAGTAAATAAAATTTTTAAAAATATTTGCTCAAAGGTTCACCACAATTATTAGAAAGATTTGCTGCATAAATGGCCATGAACGATGGCATCATTGTTCTTCAAAATCGTGCGTTTCCTCCTCTAGAGAACTCGGTGACTGTTTTTGTTACCGAGTATTATTTACCGAAAATAGTATCATTTTTTCATGTCGAACATTTCTTTCTTTTTAGCCGAAGCAGGATCAGCGTGTCATGTTTATGTTGTTGTTTTGGCTCTTCTCTGTCTTATCGAAGCAATTTAAATCCGAGATTTTATTTTTCTAAATTCGGACATGTATTTCATTGAAGTTTTTATTTTATTTGTAAAATTTAAGGTTATATATTTTAGCACTTTCATTTTTTATTTAAAATTTTTTTTATTTAAAACTACGAGATTGTTACGATTATTCTCTCGAGACTTATGTGGCTCCAGCCCAATGGCGCTTTTGCTCGTCTGGGGGAGAGAGGGAAGACATATTTGGAAATAACTTTTCCAAACCAATATAAACGTAAAAGGAATACATGAGGAAGTTCCATAGCTTGAACTCATAAAGTTCTCCGTGTCTATATTTTTGTCATTAGTTTCTTGAGAAGCAGAAGTAAAGTGACCACTGTATGACAGTCTTTTTTGAAAGCGGAGAATCACAAGTGTATCGGCTGCCATTGGGCGAGTTCGCTATGTAACCGGAATGTTTCAGTCGTTTGAGAATCATTTTTTTGTTTTTAATATTGAATCATTTTTGTAGACGAATCTTTAGCCTTTATTGTAATTATCCTTTAAAATTATGTTTATCTTAATCCTAACGCTTGTGCATCGACCTCGTAACATAGGCCTTACCTTTGACAGAAATTTGGATATTTTGCATTTCCTTTTACACTGCTGAATAATTGCTAAGGATGGATCACAAATTGCTATGTAGCATAACATTAAGCAAAACGTGAGACCTAGTAGGATAAAATATAGTTGCCACACTGTTCAGACATTAGAATACAGAATATTTATTGTTCTGGAAAGTACAAAAGCTGTGAAACATCTGAAAGAAAAAAAATGTTCATTTGATCTGCGTGCGGAGAAATGGAACAATGCATCTAAAAGTCAGCAGGCACCTTAAAGAAAGGTATGAGTACGGGATATGTCCACCGTGGAGTGTGATGCAACATTCCACACGTCGTACCATACTTTGCACAGCATTATCCAGCAGCTGTTGAGGCAATTTATCCCATTCCTCTGTGAGTGCACGGATGAGGGTGTTCTTGTTTGTCGGAGGATAGTTTCGACCAGCAACTTGCCTCCCCAAAGCATCCCACACATTTTCAATGGGGTTTAGATCTGGAGAACACGCTGGCCATACGAGACGTTGAATACCCTCGCTGTCTAGACAATCCTGAACAGCGAGTGTTCGATGACATGTTGCGTTGTCATCCATAAAAACAAATTTATCACCGACAGCACCACGGAAAAGACGAACACGAGGAAGTAGAACTTCATCAATGTATCGTTGGCCCGTCATAGTCCCATTCGCAACCACATGTAGGCGCGTGCGGCCATTGATCATGATGTCGGCCCACACCATGATATTGCATGTCGGATATTGGTCCTTTTCCTGGATATTTTCTGGTCGATAAGCAGTACCACTCTCGCGCCAGATCAGTTGGCGTCTACAATCCGATGACAGACTGAACCTACTCTCATCTGAGAATAGTACGCATGCCCAGTCCTGTTCAGTCCAATTGTGATGCTCACGACACCATTGCAAACGGGCAGTACTGTGCTGTCTGGTCAATGGGACACACACAACAGGTCTGCGTGCGTATAGTCCTCCTCCCCTCAAACGTCTAGCAACAGTTTTTCGGGAGATCTGCTTTCCTGAAGCAGCAAGAAACTTATTTGCCACCTGCTGAGCTGTGGTGCGCCTGTTCCTTTTTACTGAAAGGACGATATATCTGTCTTCTGTAGGCGTCGTACTTCCAACACGACCTCCCCCGCACCGTGTACTACACATTCCAGTAGTTTTAAATGACTTCCACAGCCGTAAAACAACGCTGTGAGCGATGTCGAACTCCCTGGCAACATTTGTTATTTTCACCCTTCTTCGATCTTTCCAATAATTCGGCCACGCATAAAATCATCTGTGTAATGTCGGGAAGACATGCCAAAATTTTAAATTCGTCTATTAAATCTTTCTTGTAAAACTTTGACTGGAAACAACAACTGTCCACACGCGTCAAAACCTTTAAAGCTCTTATGAACGCTATCACGTGATGAACAGACGTAGAAAAAAAATTGCATACTCATACTTCTTCTTACTAATATCCCGCACTTATTCTAATTTTCCACATTTGGCTTCCTTTCATTTTGTGGTTGCTATGGATGATAGTGTTATCCGTCCTTAGCAATTGTCCAGCAGTGTATATCCTTAATTCTTAATGAGAGGTTTTTCCTATGAAGTAGTTTTTGCTTTTTTGTGCAATACCATCTGTGAACGTTTTCCTTATTATTCCTGAATTATCCTACATATAATTGATACAAAGTTGCAATGATTAATATATATAAATATCGTCTCCATTAATTGTGAATAACAGCATAAAACACACACATTGCACCCATTGAGTTCATATCGAAATGTCTATAAACGTGAGGAACTTCAATGGCGCCATCCATTTGATGGATGGTTTAAATTGGGCTCATTCCGACCGAACGGAAAGCTTTATTGAACAATGCAACCATTCTACACGGTTATGCATTTTAAACTTCCGGTAATCTTTGATAACATTTTGTAGCTATTTTACTACCGGCAACCTCAATGTAAACGACAACGGCATATCGCTTTTCGAAAATATGATTTAAAGCGAGGAAAGCGATACTTTATACTTTAACGCCCCACAACTACACTTTTAACTAAATCGACTGTTTTTTTTAACTCTACACATCGTCAACCGTTCCTCTGAACCATTCCCATATCCTGTGTGCTTAAGTCCGCTTTTCTCTGTGAGTTTCTAGGTTACATTGAATCTTTTTATTTACAATCTTCTTTAGTACACTGTAAATAGCAAAACCTATGTTTTGATAAAGTGCGTTTTAGGCTAGTATATTATTTTGTGCTCACATTATGTGTTAAGGGACGAATATCATTCCGAAGCAAAAATTTCGTCCGTTTTTTACTATTAGAACTTGCGACAAACAAATATTCTATGACAGTGTTTCTCAAAGGGGCGCGCCCCCTAGGGGGCGCGATGAACCTACAAGGTGGGCGCGAGCGTATCGAAAATTTAAAGATTTTTTTTTAAAAAAAAATAACCGCAAAGAGAAGTAAAACAAAACAAAAAAAATACACACAACAACACTGACATAATTTATTTCTATTATCTGGCTTTTTTCCGTCATCAAATAGCTATCTTTAATTCCAAAACCAAATTAAAGAAAAAAACATTTTGTTTTATTTGCTGTATTTCCTCAATGAGAGATTTTCTTATTACGTTTTAACATAAAATATTACTCATTAAAAGAAAACGAAACCCAGACCCTGAGAAAAATTCTAAGAAGATAAACAATTCACCGCTGTAATTATTATTGAAATACTGTACATTAGTTGTAGAAAAAGAAAAGGAAGTCATGATTCACTTTTCAGCCAGGCTGCAAAGTACGTTTGCTAATCATTTGATTGACCTTCAATCTTATGGTATGGTTATTATCAATATTAGTTCCCTCCCATCTTTTATGCGTTTGCTTTTCGCTTAGAGAAATTGTAAATAATTGAATTTTGCGATAGTTGGAAAAGAACTGATCGGTTTAACAATTCTCTAGGATATATGAAAAGTGTCTGATTTGCGTCCTTTATTATGGTCTTGTACTTTTGAATCATTTTAGTTCAGTTTTATTGATTTTTTTCTCAAATCATCAAAGAATTGAATAGTCCTTGAAAGATAGTAAGTATACTTTCTATAAATTAAAATATTCCCTAGAATTCCGATTTGTATCGTGTACAGTAAAAATAATTCTAAACAAATGATTGGTGTGACTGAGTCCCCCGCACTACCATTAATGTTAGTATCGAGTACGCGCCTGCTCCCGGGTTATAACATTTTGAAGTCTTCTCGCTTTAAATGTTAAAAAGTAACACAATTATTCTTCATCGGAATTTTATATTCTTTTTCATAATTTAACATTAATTCTAAATGCTAATTGTGTGAGGTTCAAAATTACAGTTCTTTTAAACAGTTATTTACAATTATAGCATTTATCTAAAAAAAAAAATCATTTTACATTTTTGTATACAATGTCGTGCACACAGTTTTACTCTCCTTACAGTTCAGCTATTATATCAAGAATAATGTTTTATTTTTTAAAAATAAACTCGTGCGAAGAGTCGGTGTTTCAGCCAGTATACGTTTGATGTATCAGTACTGAAGAAGGTATTTTATAAATAATTTCTTATTGAAAGTTTGAGAAACACTGCTTTTAATGTATGAGTGGTGTACAGAGTATTTTATGACCAATTAATTAATACTAAATTAAGAACAAGTTTAATAATTATTAGCTACTACCATGGGCTTGTCTTACAGAGCAAAGTTTTTGAAAGGAGTTTTAAGATAAGAAATTGACCCTCTGAGTTCATTTTCTATATTTAGCTGATATCTATATTTTGTCTTCTAAGCAACCACCGCATTTTGTAATATGTTCCAATTTAAAAATCAGAGAAAGGAGAAATAACTTAGTAATTATCCTATTACTTAACTTTTTTTCCTTAAAAGTAACATATTTAAAATTTAATACTTATGTCATGAATTTGTACGGTTTATAAAAAATATTGTTGCTCTATCGTAAAAGTGCATTATTATTGCATTCAGTAAATTATTATGTATAAGGGGGGCGCGATAAAAATTGTGATTGAAAAGGGGGCGCCAGTATTGAAAGTTTGAGAAGCACTGTTCTATGACATCATAGAATGCATATTTGGCTCTATTTTTCTTCGTAGTTGCAACCATCATTAAGACATTTTTCGTATCCTGCAAACTGGTTGAAAGTAAAACTTTTCTAAAATTATATGCCCTCATATGCAATGAATGGTCACACAGATTTCTGTACCTCAACATTTTGGAGACATTTTTAAGCTAACTATATGTAACGATCGATGGATTCATGATGATCTGAAATATATTTTATTACTTTAGGTTCTTAGAAGCTAACTATTTTTAAAAACGATGAAAGTTTTTTTTTTTATTCTTAGCATCAGAATTGTTTTCTTTTTCTTTCTTCTATTAATAATTTTTACATTCTAACACAATATTGTTTTTTATAAGTCATACATCGAAATTTGAAGCTATATCATATCTGTGAATAGGAGGGGAAGATAGAACAATAATTTTACACTAAGAAACCATGTTCGGTCTATAGAGAGGGGAAAGTAAGCTGTCTTAAATCAAAAGTAAGTGTAATGGAACAAATTTTGAAAATTAGAAGTTTTTTGACATAATTTTAGAAATCACTCACATTGTGCGCGTACAAGCACACACAGAGAATTGCTGATGTCATGAGGAAAAGGGTAACGTCAAAGCCCCAGCCACACCGGGGTAAGCGCTGGACGGGAGGGGTGGAAGTCATTCTGAAAAAGGATATTAGAAGTGCTGATTTTATGAAAGAAAGGGAAAATTTATAAAAATACAGAAATCCCGTGCATAGCCGGGCCATGCAGCTAGTTTAAATTAGCGTTTAATTTTTATGCAGGAAATTGCAAAATGTGATGTTTTATAGAGATTAATTATTATTCTTAAGCCTCTTAAAAATTGTTTATGCGAAAAAGTTTTTAGAATAGTAAATAAAATTTTTAAAAATATTTGCTCAAAGGTTCACCACAATTATTAGAAAGATTTGCTGCATAAATGGCCATGAACGATGGCATCATTGTTCTTCAAAATCGTGCGTTTCCTCCTCTAGAGAACTCGGTGACTGTTTTTGTTACCGAGTATTATTTACCGAAAATAGTATCATTTTTCATGTCGAACATTTCTTTCTTTTTAGCCGAAGCAGGATCAGCGTGTCATGTTTATGTTGTTGTTTTGGATCTTCTCTGTCTTATCGAAGCAATTTAAATCCGAGATTTTATTTTTCTAAATTCGGACATGTATTTCATTGAAGTTTTTATTTTATTTGTAAAATTTAAGGTTATATATTTTAGCACTTTCATTTTTTATTTAAAATTTTTTTTATTTAAAACTACGAGATTGTTACGATTATTCTCTCGAGACTTATGTGGCTCCAGCCCAATGGCGCTTTTGCTCGTCTGGGGAGAGAGGGAAGACATATTTGGAAATAACTTTTCCAAACCAATATAAACGTAAAAGGAATACATGAGGAAGTTCCATAGCTTGAACTCATAAAGTTCTCCGTGTCTATATTTTTGTCATTAGTTTCTTGAGAAGCAGAAGTAAAGTGACCACTGTATGACAGTCTTTTTGAAAGCGGAGAATCACAAGTGTATCGGCTGCCATTGGGCGAGTTCGCTATGTAACCGGAATGTTTCAGTCGTTTGAGAATCATTTTTTTGTTTTTAATATTGAATCATTTTTGTAGACGAATCTTTAGCCTTTATTTTAATTATCCTTTAAAATTATGTTTATCTTAATCCTAACGCTTGTGCATCGACCTCGTAACATAGGCCTTACCTTTGACAGAAATTTGATATTTTGCATTTCCTTTTACACTGCTGAATAATTGCTAAGGATGGATCACAAATTGCTATGTAGCATAACATTAAGCAAAACGTGAGACCTAGTAGGATAAAATATAGTTGCCACACTGTTCAGACATTAGAATACAGAATATTTATTGTTCTGGAAAGTACAAAAGCTGTGAAACATCTGAAAGAAAAAAATGTTCATTTGATCTGCGTGCGGAGAAATGGAACAATGCATCTAAAAGTCAGCAGGCACCTTAAAGAAAGGTATGAGTACGGGATATGTCCACCGTGGAGTGTGATGCAACATTCCACACGTCGTACCATACTTTGCACAGCATTATCCAGCAGCTGTTGAGGCAATTTATCCCATTCCTCTGTGAGTGCACGGATGAGGGTGTTCTTGTTTGTCGGAGGATAGTTTCGAACAGCAACTTGCCTCCCCAAAGCATCCCACACATTTTCAATGGGGTTTAGATCTGAGAACACGCTGGCCATACGAGACGTTGAATACCCTCGCTGTCTAGACAATCCTGAACAGCGAGTGTTCGATGACATGTTGCGTTGTCATCCATAAAAACAAATTTATCACCGACAGCACCACGGAAAAGACGAACACGAGGAAGTAGAACTTCATCAATGTATCGTTGGCCCGTCATAGTCCCATTCGCAACCACATGTAGGCGCGTGCGGCCATTGATCATGATGTCGGCCCACACCATGATACTGCATGTCGGATATCGGTCCTTTTCCTGGATATTTTCTGGACGATAAGCAGTACCACTCGCGCCAGATCAGTTGGCGTCTACAATCCGATGACAGACTGAACCTACTCTCATCTGAGAATAGTACGCATGCCCAGTCCTGTTCAGTCCAATTGTGATGCTCACGACACCATTGCAAACGGGCAGTACTGTGCTGTCTGGTCAATGGGACACACACAACAGGTCTGCGTGCGTATAGTCCTCCCCTCCCCTCAAACGTCTGGCAACAGTTTTTCGGGAGATCTGCTTTCCTGAAGCAGCAAGAAACTTATTTGCCACCTGCTGAGCTGTGGTGCGCCTGTTCCTTTTGCTGAAAGGACGATATATCTGTCTTCTGTAGGCGTCGTACTTCCAACACGACCTCCCCCGCACCGTGTACTACACATTCCAGTAGTTTTAAATGACTTCCACAGCCGTAAAACAACGCTGTGAGCGATGTCGAACTCCCTGGCAACATTTGTTATTTTCACCCTTCTTCGATCTTTCCAATAATTCGGCCACGCATAAAATCATCTGTGTAATGTCGGGAAGACATGCCAAAATTTTAAATTCGTCTATTAAATCTTTCTTGTAAAACTTTGACTGGAAACAACAACTGTCCACACGCGTCAAAACCTTTAAAGCTCTTATGAACGCTATCACGTGATGAACAGACGTAGAAAAAAAAAATTGCATACTCATACTTCTTCTTACTAATATTCCGCACTTATTCTAATTTTCCACATTTTGCTTCCTTTCATTTTGTGGTTGCTATGGATGATAGTGTTATCCGTCCTTAGCAATTGTCCAGCAGTGTATATCCTTAATTCTTAATGAGAGGTTTTTCCTATGAAGTAGTTTTCGCTTTTTGTGCAATACCATCTGTGAACGTTTTCCTTATTATTCCTGAATTATCCTACATATAATTGATACAAAGTTGCAATGATTAATATATATAAATATCGTCTCCATTAATTGTGAATAACAGCATAAAACACACACATTGCACCCATTGAGTTCATATCGAAATGTCTATAAACGTGAGGAACTTCAATGGCGCCATCCATTTGATGGATGGTTTAAATTGGGCTCATTCCGACCGAACGGAAAGCTTTATTGAACAATGCAACCATTCTACACGGTTATGCATTTTAAACTTCCGGTAATCTTTGATAACATTTTGTAGCTATTTTACTACCGGCAACCTCAATGTAAACGACAACGGCATATCGCTTTTCGAAAATATGATTTAAAGCGAGGAAAGCGATACTTTATACTTTAACGCCCCACAACTACACTTTTAACTAAATCGACTGCTTTTTTTAACTCTACACATCGTCAACCGTTCCTCTTAACCATTCCCATATCCTGTGTGCTTAAGTCCGCTTTTCTCTGTGAGTTTCTAGGTTACATTGAATCTTTTTTATTTACAATCTTCTTTAGTACACTGTAAATAGCAAAACCTATGTTTTGATAAAGTGCGTTTTAGGCTAGTATATTATTTTGTGCTCACATTATGTGTTAAGGGACGAATATCATTCCGAAGCAAAATTTCGTCCGTTTTTTACTATTAGAACTTGCGACAAACAAATATTCTATGACAGTGTTTCTCAAAGTGTGGGGCGCGCCCCCTAGGGGGGCGCGATGAACCTACAAGGTGCGCGCGAGCGTATCGAAAATTTAAAGATTTTTTTAAAAAAATAACCGCAAAGAGAAGTAAAACAAAACAAAAAAATACACACAACAACACTGACATAATTTATTTCTATTATCTGGCTTTTTTCCGTCATCAAATAGCTATCTTTAATTCCAAAACCAAATTAAAGAAAAAAAAACATTTTGTTTTATTTGCTGTATTTCCTCAATGAGAGATTTTCTTATTACGTTTTAACATAAAATATTACTCATTAAAAGAAAAAACGAAACCCAGACCCTGAGAAAAATTCTAAGAAGATAAACAATTCACCGCTGTAATTATTATTGAAATACTGTACATTAGTTGTAGAAAAAGAAAAGGAAGTCATGATTCACTTTTCAGCCAGGCTGCAAAGTACGTTTGCTAATCATTTGATTGACCTTCAATCTTATGGTATGGTTATTATCAATATTAGTTCCCTCCCATCTTTTATGCGTTTGCTTTTCGCTTAGAGAAATTGTAAATAATTGAATTTTGCGATAGTTGGAAAAAGAACTGATCGGTTTAACAATTCTCTAGGATATATGAAAAGTGTCTGATTTGCGTCCTTTATTATGGTCTTGTACTTTTGAATCATTTTAGTTCAGTTTTATTGGATTTTTTCTCAAATCATCAAAGAATTGAATAGTCCTTGAAAGATAGTAAGTATACTTTCTATAAATTAAAATATTCCCTAGAATTCCGATTTGTATCGTGTACAGTAAAAATAATTCTAAACAAATGATTGGTGTGACTGAGTCCCCCGCACTACCATTAATGTTAGTATCGAGTACGCGCCTGCTCCCGGGTTATAACATTTTGAAGTCTTCTCGCTTTAAATGTTAAAAAGTAACACAATTATTCTTCATCGGAATTTTATATTTTTTTTCATAATTTAACATTAATTCTAAATGCTAATTGTGTGAGGTTCAAAATTACAGTTCTTTTAAACAGTTATTTACAATTATAGCATTTATCTAAAAAAAAAAAAAAAATCATTTTACATTTTTGTATACAATGTCGTGCACACAGTTTTACTCTCCTTACAGTTCAGCTATTATATCAAGAATAATGTTTTATTTTTTTAAAAAATAAACTCGTGCGAAGAGTCGGTGTTTCAGCCAGTATACGTTTGATGTATCAGTACTGAAGAAGGTATTTTATAAATAATTTCTTATTGAAAGTTTGAGAAACACTGCTTTTAATGTATGAGTGGTGTACAGAGTATTTTATGACCAATTAATTAATACTAAATTAAGAACAAGTTTAATAATTATTAGCTACTACCATGGGCTTGTCTTACAGAGCAAAGTTTTTGAAAGGAGTTTTAAGATAAGAAATTGACCCTCTGAGTTCATTTTCTATATTTAGCTGATATCTATATTTTGTCTTCTAAGCAACCACCGCATTTTGTAATGTGTTCCAATTTAAAAATCAGAGAAAGGAGAAATAACTTAGTAATTATCCTATTACTTAACTTTTTTTTCCTTAAAAGTAACATATTTAAAATTTAATACTTATGTCATGAATTTGTACGGTTTATAAAAATATTGTTGCTCTATCGTAAAAGTGCATTATTATTGCATTCAGTAAATTATTATGTATAAGGGGGGGCGCGATAAAAATTGTGATTGAAAAGGGGGCGCCAGTATTGAAAGTTTGAGAAGCACTGTTCTATGACATCATAGAATGCATATTTGGCTCTATTTTCTTCGTAGTTGCAACCATCATTAAGACATTTTTCGTATCCTGCAAACTGGTTGAAAGTAAAACTTTTCTAATGTTATATGCCCTCATATGCAATGAATGGTCACACAGATTTCTGTACCTCAACATTTTGGAGACATTTTTAAGCTAACTATATGTAACGATCGATGGATTCATGATGATCTGAAATATATTTTATTACTTTAGGTTCTTAGAAGCTAACTATTTTTAAAAAACGATGAAAGTTTTTTTTTTTTATTCTTAGCATCAGAATTGTTTTCTTTTTCTTTCTTCTATTAATAATTTTTACATTCTAACACAATATTGTTTTTTATAAGTCATACATCGAAATTTGAAGCTATATCATATCTGTGAATAGGAGGGGAAGATAGAACAATAATTTTACACTAAGAAACCATGTTCGGTCTATAGAGAGGGGAAAGTAAGCTGTCTTAAATCAAAAGTAAGTGTAATGGAACAAATTTTGAAAATTAGAAGTTTTTTGACATAATTTTAGAAATCACTCACATTGTGCGCGTACAAGCACACACAGAGAATTGCTGATGTCATGAGGAAAAGGGTAACGTCAAAGCCCCAGCCACACCGGGGTAAGCGCTGGACGGGAGGGGTGGAAGTCATTCTGAAAAAGGATATTAGAAGTGCTGATTTTATGAAAGAAAGGGAAAATTTATAAAAATACAGAAATCCCGTGCATAGCCGGGCCATGCAGCTAGTTTAAATTAGCGTTTAATTTTTATGCAGGAAATTGCAAAATGTGATGTTTTATAGAGATTAATTATTATTCTTAAGCCTCTTAAAAAATTGTTTATGCGAAAAAGTTTTTAGAATAGTAAATAAAATTTTTTAAAAATATTTGCTCAAAGGTTCACCACAATTATTAGAAAGATTTGCTGCATAAATGGCCATGAACGATGGCATCATTGTTCTTCAAAATCGTGCGTTTCCTCCTCTAGAGAACTCGGTGACTGTTTTTGTTACCGAGTATTATTTACCGAAAATAGTATCATTTTTTCATGTCGAACATTTCTTTCTTTTTAGCCGAAGCAGGATCAGCGTGTCATGTTTATGTTGTTGTTTTGGATCTTCTCTGTCTTATCGAAGCAATTTAAATCCGAGATTTTATTTTTCTAAATTCGGACATGTATTTCATTGAAGTTTTTATTTTATTTGTAAAATTTAAGGTTATATATTTTAGCACTTTCATTTTTTATTTAAAATTTTTTTTATTTAAAACTACGAGATTGTTACGATTATTCTCTCGAGACTTATGTGGCTCCAGCCCAATGGCGCTTTTGCTCGTCTGGGGGAGAGAGGGAAGACATATTTGGAAATAACTTTTCCAAACCAATATAAACGTAAAAGGAATACATGAGGAAGTTCCATAGCTTGAACTCATAAAGTTCTCCGTGTCTATATTTTTGTCATTAGTTTCTTGAGAAGCAGAAGTAAAGTGACCACTGTATGACAGTCTTTTTTGAAAGCGGAGAATCACAAGTGTATCGGCTGCCATTGGGCGAGTTCGCTATGTAACCGGAATGTTTCAGTCGTTTGAGAATCATTTTTTTGTTTTTAATATTGAATCATTTTTGTAGACGAATCTTTAGCCTTTATTGTAATTATCCTTTAAAATTATGTTTATCTTAATCCTAACGCTTGTGCATCGACCTCGTAACATAGGCCTTACCTTTGACAGAAATTTGGATATTTTGCATTTCCTTTTACACTGCTGAATAATTGCTAAGGATGGATCACAAATTGCTATGTAGCATAACATTAAGCAAAACGTGAGACCTAGTAGGATAAAATATAGTTGCCACACTGTTCAGACATTAGAATACAGAATATTTATTGTTCTGGAAAGTACAAAAGCTGTGAAACATCTGAAAGAAAAAAAATGTTCATTTGATCTGCGTGCGGAGAAATGGAACAATGCATCTAAAAGTCAGCAGGCACCTTAAAGAAAGGTATGAGTACGGGATATGTCCACCGTGGAGTGTGATGCAACATTCCACACGTCGTACCATACTTTGCACAGCATTATCCAGCAGCTGTTGAGGCAATTTATCCCATTCCTCTGTGAGTGCACGGATGAGGGTGTTCTTGTTTGTCGGAGGATAGTTTCGACCAGCAACTTGCCTCCCCAAAGCATCCCACACATTTTCAATGGGGTTTAGATCTGGAGAACACGCTGGCCATACGAGACGTTGAATACCCTCGCTGTCTAGACAATCCTGAACAGCGAGTGTTCGATGACATGTTGCGTTGTCATCCATAAAAACAAATTTATCACCGACAGCACCACGGAAAAGACGAACACGAGGAAGTAGAACTTCATCAATGTATCGTTGGCCCGTCATAGTCCCATTCGCAACCACATGTAGGCGCGTGCGGCCATTGATCATGATGTCGGCCCACACCATGATATTGCATGTCGGATATTGGTCCTTTTCCTGGATATTTTCTGGTCGATAAGCAGTACCACTCTCGCGCCAGATCAGTTGGCGTCTACAATCCGATGACAGACTGAACCTACTCTCATCTGAGAATAGTACGCATGCCCAGTCCTGTTCAGTCCAATTGTGATGCTCACGACACCATTGCAAACGGGCAGTACTGTGCTGTCTGGTCAATGGGACACACACAACAGGTCTGCGTGCGTATAGTCCTCCTCCCCTCAAACGTCTAGCAACAGTTTTTCGGGAGATCTGCTTTCCTGAAGCAGCAAGAAACTTATTTGCCACCTGCTGAGCTGTGGTGCGCCTGTTCCTTTTTACTGAAAGGACGATATATCTGTCTTCTGTAGGCGTCGTACTTCCAACACGACCTCCCCCGCACCGTGTACTACACATTCCAGTAGTTTTAAATGACTTCCACAGCCGTAAAACAACGCTGTGAGCGATGTCGAACTCCCTGGCAACATTTGTTATTTTCACCCTTCTTCGATCTTTCCAATAATTCGGCCACGCATAAAATCATCTGTGTAATGTCGGGAAGACATGCCAAAATTTTAAATTCGTCTATTAAATCTTTCTTGTAAAACTTTGATCTGAAACAACAACTGTCCACACGCGTCAAAACCTTTAAAGCTCTTATGAACGCTATCACGTGATGAACAGACGTAGAAAAAAAATTGCATACTCATACTTCTTCTTACTAATATCCCGCACTTATTCTAATTTTCCACATTTGGCTTCCTTTCATTTTGTGGTTGCTATGGATGATAGTGTTATCCGTCCTTAGCAATTGTCCAGCAGTGTATATCCTTAATTCTTAATGAGAGGTTTTTCCTATGAAGTAGTTTTTGCTTTTTTGTGCAATACCATCTGTGAACGTTTTCCTTATTATTCCTGAATTATCCTACATATAATTGATACAAAGTTGCAATGATTAATATATATAAATATCGTCTCCATTAATTGTGAATAACAGCATAAAACACACACATTGCACCCATTGAGTTCATATCGAAATGTCTATAAACGTGAGGAACTTCAATGGCGCCATCCATTTGATGGATGGTTTAAATTGGGCTCATTCCGACCGAACGGAAAGCTTTATTGAACAATGCAACCATTCTACACGGTTATGCATTTTAAACTTCCGGTAATCTTTGATAACATTTTGTAGCTATTTTACTACCGGCAACCTCAATGTAAACGACAACGGCATATCGCTTTTCGAAAATATGATTTAAAGCGAGGAAAGCGATACTTTATACTTTAACGCCCCACAACTACACTTTTAACTAAATCGACTGCTTTTTTTAACTCTACACATCGTCAACCGTTCCTCTTAACCATTCCCATATCCTGTGTGCTTAAGTCCGCTTTTCTCTGTGAGTTTCTAGGTTACATTGAATCTTTTTTATTTACAATCTCCTTTAGTACACTGTAAATAGCAAAACCTATGTTTTGATAAAGTGCGTTTTAGGCTAGTATATTATTTTGTGCCCACATTATGTGTTAAGGGACGAATATCATTCCGAAGCAAAATTTCGTCCGTTTTTTACTATTAGAACTTGCGACAAACAAATATTCTATGACAGTGTTTCTCAAAGTGTGGGGCGCGCCCCCTAGGGGGGCGCGATGAACCTACAAGGTGGGCGCGAGCGTATCGAAAATTTAAAGATTTTTTTTTAAAAAAAATAACCGCAAAGAGAAGTAAAACAAAACAAAAAAATACACACAACAACACTGACATAATTTATTTCTATTATCTGGCTTTTTTCCGTCATCAAATAGCTATCTTTAATCCCAAAACCAAATTAAAGAAAAGAAAAAAACATTTTGTTTTATTTGCTGTATTTCCTCAATGAGAGATTTTCTTATTACGTTTTAACATAAAATATTACTCATTAAAAGAAAATACGAAACCCAGACCCTGAGAAAAATTCTAAGAAGATAAACAATTCACCGCTAAAATTATTATTGAAATACTGTACATTAGTTGTAGAAAAAGAAAAGGAAGTCATGATTCACTTTTCAGCCAGGCTGCAAAGTACGTTTGCTAATCATTTGATTGACCTTCAATCTTATGGTATGGTTATTATCAATATTAGTTCCCTCCCATTTTTTATGCGTTTGCTTTTCGCTTAGGGAAATTGTAAATAATTGAATTTTGCGATATTTGGAAAAGAACTGATCCGTTTAACAATTCTGTAGGATATATGAAATGTGTCTGTTTGCGTCCTTTATTATGGTCTTGTACTTTTGAATCATTTTAGTTCAGTTTTATTGGATTTTTTCTCAAATCATCAAAGAATTGAATAGTCCTTGAAAGATAGTAAGTATACTTTCTATAAATTAAAATATTCACTAGAATTCCGATTTGTATCGTGTACAGTAAAAATAATTCTAAACAAATGATTGGTGTGACTGAGTCCCCCGCACTACCATTAATGTTAGTATCGAGTACGCGCCTGCTCCCGGGTTATAACATTTTGAAGTCTTCTCGCTTTAAATGTTAAAAAGTAACACAATTATTCTTCATCGGAATTTTATATTCTTTTTCATAATTTAACATTAATTCTAAATGCTAATTGTGTGAGGTTCAAAATTACAGTTCTTTTAAACAGTTATTTACAATTATAGCATTTATCTAAAAAAAAATCATTTTACATTTTTGTATACAATGTCGTGCACACAGTTTTACTCTCCTTACAGTTCAGCTATTATATCAAGAATAATGTTTTATTTTTTTAAAAAATGAACTCGTGCGAAGAGTCGGTGTTTCAGCCAGTATACGTTTGATGTATCAGTACTGAAGAAGGTATTTTATAAATAATTTCTTATTGAAAGTTTGAGAAACACTGCTTTTAATGTATGAGTGGTGTACAGAGTATTTTATGACCAATTAATTACTACTAAATTAAGAACAAGTTTAATAATTTTTAGCTACTACCATGGGCTTGTCTTACAGAGCAAAGTTTTTGAAAGGAGTTTTAAGATAAGAAATTGACCCTCTGAGTTCATTTTCTATATTTAGCTGATATCTATATTTTGTCTTCTAAGCAACCACCGCATTTTGTAATATGTTCCAATTTAAAAATCAGAGAAAGGAGAAATAACTTAGTAATTATTTATATATTACTTAACTTTTTTTTTCCTTAAAAGTAACATATTTAAAATTTAATACTTATGTCATGAATTTGTACGGTTTATAAAAAATATTGTTGCTCTATCGTAAAAGTGCATTATTATTGCATTCAGTAAATTATTATGTATAAGGGGGGGGGGCGCGATAAAAATTGTGATTGAAAAGGGGGGCGCCAGTATTGAAAGTTTGAGAAGCACTGTTCTATGACATCATAGAATGCATATTTGGCTCTATTTTTCTTCGTAGTTGCAACCATCATTAAGACATTTTTCGTATCCTGCAAACTGGTTGAAAGTAAAACTTTTCTAATGTTATATGCCCTCATATGCAATGAATGGTCACACAGATTTCTGTACCTCAACATTTTGGAGACATTTTTAAGCTAACTATATGTAACGATCGATGGATTCATGATGATCTGAAATATATTTTATTACTTTAGGTTCTTAGAAGCTAACTATTTTTAAAAAATGATGAAAGTTTTTTTTTTTATTCTTAGCATCAGAATTGTTTTCTTTTTCTTTCTTCTATTAATAATTTTTACATTCTAACACAATATTGTTTTTTATAAGTCATACATCGAAATTTGAAGCTATATCATATCTGTGAATAGGAGGGGAAGATAGAACGATAATTTTACACTAAGAAACCATGTTCGGTCTATAGAGAGGGGAAAGTAAGCTGTCTTAAATCAAAAGTAAGTGTAATGGAACAAATTTTGAAAATTAGAAGTTTTTTGACATAATTTTAGAAATCACTCACATTGTGCGCGTACAAGCACACACAGAGAATTGCTGATGTCATGAGGAAAAGGGTAACGTCAAAGCCCCAGCCACACCGGGGTAAGCGCTGGACGGGAGGGGTGGAAGTCATTCTGAAAAAGGATATTAGAAGTGCTGATTTTATGAAAGAAAGGGAAAATTTATAAAAATACAGAAATCCCGTGCATAGCCGGGCCATGCAGCTAGTTTAAATTAGCGTTTAATTTTTATGCAGGAAATTGCAAAATGTGATGTTTTATAGAGATTAATTATTATTCTTAAGCCTCTTAAAAAATTGTTTATGCGAAAAAGTTTTTAGAATAGTAAATAAAATTTTTTAAAAATATTTGCTCAAAGGTTCACCACAATTATTAGAAAGATTTGCTGCATAAATGGCCATGAACGATGGCATCATTGTTCTTCAAAATCGTGCGTTTCCTCCTCTAGAGAACTCGGTGACTGTTTTTGTTACCGAGTATTATTTACCGAAAATAGTATCATTTTTTCATGTCGAACATTTCTTTCTTTTTAGCCGAAGCAGGATCAGCGTGTCATGTTTATGTTGTTGTTTTGGATCTTCTCTGTCTTATCGAAGCAATTTAAATCCGAGATTTTATTTTTCTAAATTCGGACATGTATTTCATTGAAGTTTTTATTTTATTTGTAAAATTTAAGGTTATATTTTAGCACTTTCATTTTTTATTTAAAATTTTTTTTATTTAAAACTACGAGATTGTTACAATTATTCTCTCGAGACTTATGTGGCTCCAGCCCAATGGCGCTTTTGCTCGTCTGGGGGAGAGAGGGAAGACATATTTGGAAATAACTTTTCCAAACCAATATAAACGTAAAAGGAATACATGAGGAAGTTCCATAGCTTGAACTCATAAAGTTCTCCGTGTCTATATTTTTGTCATTAGTTTCTTGAGAAGCAGAAGTAAAGTGACCACTGTATGACAGTCTTTTTTGAAAGCGGAGAATCACAAGTGTATCGGCTGCCATTGGGCGAGTTCGCTATGTAACCGGAATGTTTCAGTCGTTTGAGAATCATTTTTTTGTTTTTAATATTGAATCATTTTTGTAGACGAATCTTTAGCCTTTATTGTAATTATCCTTTAAAATTATGTTTATCTTAATCCTAACGCTTGTGCATCGACCTCGTAACATAGGCCTTACCTTTGACAGAAATTTGGATATTTTGCATTTCCTTTTACACTGCTGAATAATTGCTAAGGATGGATCACAAATTGCTATGTAGCATAACATTAAGCAAAACGTGAGACCTAGTAGGATAAAATATAGTTGCCACACTGTTCAGACATTAGAATACAGAATATTTATTGTTCTGGAAAGTACAAAAGCTGTGAAACATCTGAAAGAAAAAAAATGTTCATTTGATCTGCGTGCGGAGAAATGGAACAATGCATCTAAAAGTCAGCAGGCACCTTAAAGAAAGGTATGAGTACGGGATATGTCCACCGTGGAGTGTGATGCAACATTCCACACGTCGTACCATACTTTGCACAGCATTATCCAGCAGCTGTTGAGGCAATTTATCCCATTCCTCTGTGAGTGCACGGATGAGGGTGTTCTTGTTTGTCGGAGGATAGTTTCGAACAGCAACTTGCCTCCCCAAAGCATCCCACACATTTTCAATGGGGTTTAGATCTGGAGAACACGCTGGCCATACGAGACGTTGAATACCCTCGCTGTCTAGACAATCCTGAACAGCGAGTGTTCGATGACATGTTGCGTTGTCATCCATAAAAACAAATTTATCACCGACAGCACCACGGAAAAGACGAACACGAGGAAGTAGAACTTCATCAATGTATCGTTGGCCCTTCATAGTCCCATTCGCAACCACATGTAGGCGCGTGCGGCCATTGATCATGATGTCGGCCCACACCATGATACTGCATGTCGGATATCGGTCCTTTTCCTGGATATTTTCTGGACGATAAGCAGTACCACTCTCGCGCCAGATCAGTTGGCGTCTACAATCCGATGACAGACTGAACCTACTCTCATCTGAGAATAGTACGCATGCCCAGTCCTGTTCAGTCCAATTGTGATGCTCACGACACCATTGCAAACGGGCAGTACTGTGCTGTCTGGTCAATGGGACACACACAACAGGTCTGCGTGCGTATAGTCCTCCTCCCCTCAAACGTCTAGCAACAGTTTTTCGGGAGATCTGCTTTCCTGAAGCAGCAAGAAACTTATTTGCCACCTGCTGAGCTGTGGTGCGCCTGTTCCTTTTTACTGAAAGGACGATATATCTGTCTTCTGTAGGCGTCGTACTTCCAACACGACCTCCCCCGCACCGTGTACTACACATTCCAGTAGTTTTAAATGACTTCCACAGCCGTAAAACAACGCTGTGAGCGATGTCGAACTCCCTGGCAACATTTGTTATTTTCACCCTTCTTCGATCTTTCCAATAATTCGGCCACGCATAAAATCATCTGTGTAATGTCGGGAAGACATGCCAAAATTTTAAATTCGTCTATTAAATCTTTCTTGTAAAACTTTGATCTGAAACAACAACTGTCCACACGCGTCAAAACCTTTAAAGCTCTTATGAACGCTATCACGTGATGAACAGACGTAGAAAAAAAATTGCATACTCATACTTCTTCTTACTAATATCCCGCACTTATTCTAATTTTCCACATTTGGCTTCCTTTCATTTTGTGGTTGCTATGGATGATAGTGTTATCCGTCCTTAGCAATTGTCCAGCAGTGTATATCCTTAATTCTTAATGAGAGGTTTTTCCTATGAAGTAGTTTTTGCTTTTTTGTGCAATACCATCTGTGAACGTTTTCCTTATTATTCCTGAATTATCCTACATATAATTGATACAAAGTTGCAATGATTAATATATATAAATATCGTCTCCATTAATTGTGAATAACAGCATAAAACACACACATTGCACCCATTGAGTTCATATCGAAATGTCTATAAACGTGAGGAACTTCAATGGCGCCATCCATTTGATGGATGGTTTAAATTGGGCTCATTCCGACCGAACGGAAAGCTTTATTGAACAATGCAACCATTCTACACGGTTATGCATTTTAAACTTCCGGTAATCTTTGATAACATTTTGTAGCTATTTTACTACCGGCAACCTCAATGTAAACGACAACGGCATATCGCTTTTCGAAAATATGATTTAAAGCGAGGAAAGCGATACTTTATACTTTAACGCCCCACAACTACACTTTTAACTAAATCGACTGCTTTTTTTAACTCTACACATCGTCAACCGTTCCTCTTAACCATTCCCATATCCTGTGTGCTTAAGTCCGCTTTTCTCTGTGAGTTTCTAGGTTACATTGAATCTTTTTTATTTACAATCTCCTTTAGTACACTGTAAATAGCAAAACCTATGTTTTGATAAAGTGCGTTTTAGGCTAGTATATTATTTTGTGCCCACATTATGTGTTAAGGGACGAATATCATTCCGAAGCAAAATTTCGTCCGTTTTTTACTATTAGAACTTGCGACAAACAAATATTCTATGACAGTGTTTCTCAAAGTGTGGGGCGCGCCCCCTAGGGGGGCGCGATGAACCTACAAGGTGGGCGCGAGCGTATCGAAAATTTAAAGATTTTTTTTTAAAAAAAATAACCGCAAAGAGAAGTAAAACAAAACAAAAAAATACACACAACAACACTGACATAATTTATTTCTATTATCTGGCTTTTTTCCGTCATCAAATAGCTATCTTTAATCCCAAAACCAAATTAAAGAAAAGAAAAAAACATTTTGTTTTATTTGCTGTATTTCCTCAATGAGAGATTTTCTTATTACGTTTTAACATAAAATATTACTCATTAAAAGAAAAAACGAAACCCAGACCCTGAGAAAAATTCTAAGAAGATAAACAATTCACCGCTAAAATTATTATTGAAATACTGTACATTAGTTGTAGAAAAAGAAAAGGAAGTCATGATTCACTTTTCAGCCAGGCTGCAAAGTACGTTTGCTAATCATTTGATTGACCTTCAATCTTATGGTATGGTTATTATCAATATTAGTTCCCTCCCATTTTTTATGCGTTTGCTTTTCGCTTAGGGAAATTGTAAATAATTGAATTTTGCGATATTTGGAAAAGAACTGATCCGTTTAACAATTCTGTAGGATATATGAAAAGTGTCTGATTTGCGTCCTTTATTATGGTCTTGTACTTTTGAATCATTTTAGTTCAGTTTTATTGGATTTTTTCTCAAATCATCAAAGAATTGAATAGTCCTTGAAAGATAGTAAGTATACTTTCTATAAATTAAAATATTCACTAGAATTCCGATTTGTATCGTGTACAGTAAAAATAATTCTAAACAAATGATTGGTGTGACTGAGTCCCCCGCACTACCATTAATGTTAGTATCGAGTACGCGCCTGCTCCCGGGTTATAACATTTTGAAGTCTTCTCGCTTTAAATGTTAAAAAGTAACACAATTATTCTTCATCGGAATTTTATATTCTTTTTCATAATTTAACATTAATTCTAAATGCTAATTGTGTGAGGTTCAAAATTACAGTTCTTTTAAACAGTTATTTACAATTATAGCATTTATCTAAAAAAAAAAAAATCATTTTACATTTTTGTATACAATGTCGTGCACACAGTTTTACTCTCCTTACAGTTCAGCTATTATATCAAGAATAATGTTTTATTTTTTAAAAATAAACTCGTGCGAAGAGTCGGTGTTTCAGCCAGTATACGTTTGATGTATCAGTACTGAAGAAGGTATTTTATAAATAATTTCTTATTGAAAGTTTGAGAAACACTGCTTTTAATGTATGAGTGGTGTACAGAGTATTTTATGACCAATTAATTACTACTAAATTAAGAACAAGTTTAATAATTTTTAGCTACTACCATGGGCTTGTCTTACAGAGCAAAGTTTTTGAAAGGAGTTTTAAGATAAGAAATTGACCCTCTGAGTTCATTTTCTATATTTAGCTGATATCTATATTTAGTCTTCTAAGCAACCACCGCATTTTGTAATATGTTCCAATTTAAAAATCAGAGAAAGGAGAAATAACTTAGTAATTATCCTATTACTTAACTTTTTTTTCCTTAAAAGTAACATATTTAAAATTTAATACTTATGTCATGAATTTGTACGGTTTATAAAAAATATTGTTGCTCTATCGTAAAAGTGCATTATTATTGCATTCAGTAAATTATTATGTATAAGGGGGGGGCAATAAAAATTGTGATTGAAAAGGGGGCGCCAGTATTGAAAGTTTGAGAAGCACTGTTCTATGACATCATAGAATGCATATTTGGCTCTATTTTTCTTCGTAGTTGCAACCATCATTAAGACATTTTTCGTATCCTGCAAACTGGTTGAAAGTAAAACTTTTCTAAAATTATATGCCCTCATATGCAATGAATGGTCACACAGATTTCTGTACCTCAACATTTTGGAGACATTTTTAAGCTAACTATATGTAACGATCGATGGATTCATGATGATCTGAAATATATTTTATTACTTTAGGTTCTTAGAAGCTAACTATTTTTAAAAAATGATGAAAGTTTTTTTTTTATTCTTAGCATCAGAATTGTTTTCTTTTTCTTTCTTCTATTAATAATTTTTACATTCTAACACAATATTGTTTTTTATAAGTCATACATCGAAATTTGAAGCTATATCATATCTGTGAATAGGAGGGGAAGATAGAACAATAATTTTACACTAAGAAACCATGTTCGGTCTATAGAGAGGGGAAAGTAAGCTGTCTTAAATCAAAAGTAAGTGTAATGGAACAAATTTTGAAAATTAGAAGTTTTTTGACATAATTTTAGAAATCACTCACATTGTGCGCGTACAAGCACACACAGAGAATTGCTGATGTCATGAGGAAAAGGGTAACGTCAAAGCCCCAGCCACACCGGGGTAAGCGCTGGACGGGAGGGGTGGAAGTCATTCTGAAAAAGGATATTAGAAGTGCTGATTTTATGAAAGAAAGGGAAAATTTATAAAAATACAGAAATCCCGTGCATAGCCGGGCCATGCAGCTAGTTTAAATTAGCGTTTAATTTTTATGCAGGAAATTGCAAAATGTGATGTTTTATAGAGATTAATTATTATTCTTAAGCATCTTAAAAAATTGTTTATGCGAAAAAGTTTTTAGAATAGTAAATAAAATTTTTTAAAAATATTTGCTCAAAGGTTCACCACAATTATTAGAAAGATTTGCTGCATAAATGGCCATGAACGATGGCATCATTGTTCTTCAAAATCGTGCGTTTCCTCCTCTAGAGAACTCGGTGACTGTTTTTGTTACCGAGTATTATTTACCGAAAATAGTATCATTTTTTCATGTCGAACATTTCTTTCTTTTTAGCCGAAGCAGGATCAGCGTGTCATGTTTATGTTGTTGTTTTGGATCTTCTCTGTCTTATCGAAGCAATTTAAATCCGAGATTTTATTTTTCTAAATTCGGACATGTATTTCATTGAAGTTTTTATTTTATTTGTAAAATTTAAGGTTATATTTTAGCACTTTCATTTTTTATTTAAAATTTTTTTTATTTAAAACTACGAGATTGTTACAATTATTCTCTCGAGACTTATGTGGCTCCAGCCCAATGGCGCTTTTGCTCGTCTGGGGGAGAGAGGGAAGACATATTTGGAAATAACTTTTCCAAACCAATATAAACGTAAAAGGAATACATGAGGAAGTTCCATAGCTTGAACTCATAAAGTTCTCCGTGTCTATATTTTTGTCATTAGTTTCTTGAGAAGCAGAAGTAAAGTGACCACTGTATGACAGTCTTTTTTGAAAGCGGAGAATCACAAGTGTATCGGCTGCCATTGGGCGAGTTCGCTATGTAACCGGAATGTTTCAGTCGTTTGAGAATCATTTTTTTGTTTTTAATATTGAATCATTTTTGTAGACGAATCTTTAGCCTTTATTGTAATTATCCTTTAAAATTATGTTTATCTTAATCCTAACGCTTGTGCATCGACCTCGTAACATAGGCCTTACCTTTGACAGAAATTTGGATATTTTGCATTTCCTTTTACACTGCTGAATAATTGCTAAGGATGGATCACAAATTGCTATGTAGCATAACATTAAGCAAAACGTGAGACCTAGTAGGATAAAATATAGTTGCCACACTGTTCAGACATTAGAATACAGAATATTTATTGTTCTGGAAAGTACAAAAGCTGTGAAACATCTGAAAGAAAAAAAATGTTCATTTGATCTGCGTGCGGAGAAATGGAACAATGCATCTAAAAGTCAGCAGGCACCTTAAAGAAAGGTATGAGTACGGGATATGTCCACCGTGGAGTGTGATGCAACATTCCACACGTCGTACCATACTTTGCACAGCATTATCCAGCAGCTGTTGAGGCAATTTATCCCATTCCTCTGTGAGTGCACGGATGAGGGTGTTCTTGTTTGTCGGAGGATAGTTTCGAACAGCAACTTGCCTCCCCAAAGCATCCCACACATTTTCAATGGGGTTTAGATCTGGAGAACACGCTGGCCATACGAGACGTTGAATACCCTCGCTGTCTAGACAATCCTGAACAGCGAGTGTTCGATGACATGTTGCGTTGTCATCCATAAAAACAAATTTATCACCGACAGCACCACGGAAAAGACGAACACGAGGAAGTAGAACTTCATCAATGTATCGTTGGCCCTTCATAGTCCCATTCGCAACCACATGTAGGCGCGTGCGGCCATTGATCATGATGTCGGCCCACACCATGATACTGCATGTCGGATATCGGTCCTTTTCCTGGATATTTTCTGGACGATAAGCAGTACCACTCTCGCGCCAGATCAGTTGGCGTCTACAATCCGATGACAGACTGAACCTACTCTCATCTGAGAATAGTACGCATGCCCAGTCCTGTTCAGTCCAATTGTGATGCTCACGACACCATTGCAAACGGGCAGTACTGTGCTGTCTGGTCAATGGGACACACACAACAGGTCTGCGTGCGTATAGTCCTCCTCCCCTCAAACGTCTGGCAACAGTTTTTCGGGAGATCTGCTTTCCTGAAGCAGCAAGAAACTTATTTGCCACCTGCTGAGCTGTGGTGCGCCTGTTCCTTTTTGCTGAAAGGACGATATATCTGTCTTCTGTAGGCGTCGTACTTCCAACACGACCTCCCCCGCACCGTGTACTACACATTCCAGTAGTTTTAAATGACTTCCACAGCCGTAAAACAACGCTGTGAGCGATGTCGAACTCCCTGGCAACATTTGTTATTTTCACCCTTCTTCGATCTTTCCAATAATTCGGCCACGCATAAAATAATCTGTGTAATGTCGGGAAGACATGCCAAAATTTTAAATTCGTCTATTAAATCTTTCTTGTAAAACTTTGACTGGAAACAACAACTGTCCACGCGCGTCAAAACCTTTAAAGCTCTTATGAACGCTATCACGTGATGAACAGACGTAGAAAAAAAATTGCATACTCATACTTCTTCTTACTAATATCCCGCACTTATTCTAATTTTCCACATTTTGCTTCCTTTCATTTTGTGGTTGCTATGGATGATAGTGTTATCCGTCCTTAGCAATTGTCCAGCAGTGTATATCCTTAATTCTTAATGAGAGGTTTTTCCTATGAAGTAGTTTTTGCTTTTTTGTGCAATACCATCTGTGAACGTTTTCCTTATTATTCCTGAATTATCCTACATATAATTGATACAAAGTTGCAATGATTAATATATATAAATATCGTCTCCATTAATTGTGAATAACAGCATAAAACACACACATTGCACCCATTGAGTTCATATCGAAATGTCTATAAACGTGAGGAACTTCAATGGCGCCATCCATTTGATGGATGGTTTAAATTGGGCTCATTCCGACCGAACGGAAAGCTTTATTGAACAATGCAACCACTCTACACGGTTATGCATTTTAAACTTCCGGTAATCTTTGATAACATTTTGTAGCTATTTTACTACCGGCAACCTCAATGTAAACGACAACGGCATATCGCTTTTCGAAAATATGATTTAAAGCGAGGAAAGCGATACTTTATACTTTAACGCCCCACAACTACACTTTTAACTAAATCGACTGTTTTTTTTTAACTCTACACATCGTCAACCGTTCCTCTGAACCATTCCCATATCCTGTGTGCTTAAGTCCGCTTTTCTCTGTGAGTTTCTAGGTTACATTGAATCTTTTTTATTTACAATCTTCTTTAGTACACTGTAAATAGCAAAACCTATGTTTTGATAAAGTGCGTTTTAGGCTAGTATATTATTTTGTGCTCACATTATGTGTTAAGGGACGAATATCATTCCGAAGCAAAATTTCGTCCGTTTTTTACTATTAGAACTTGCGACAAACAAATATTCTATGACAGTGTTTCTCAAAGTGTGGGGCGCGCCCCCTAGGGGGCGCGATGAACCTACAAGGTGCGCGCGAGCGTATCGAAAATTTAAAGATTTTTTTTTTTTTAAAAAAATAACCGCAAAGAGAAGTAAAACAAAACAAAAAAATACACACAACAACACTGACATAATTTATTTCTATTATCTGGCTTTTTTCCGTCATCAAATAGCTATCTTTAATTCCAAAACCAAATTAAAGAAAAAAAAAAAAACATTTTGTTTTATTTGCTGTATTTCCTCAATGAGAGATTTTCTTATTACGTTTTAACATAAAATATTACTCATTAAAAAAAAACGAAACCCAGACCCTGAGAAAAATTCTAAGAAGATAAACAATTCACCGCTGTAATTATTATTGAAATACTGTACATTAGTTGTAGAAAAAGAAAAGGAAGTCATGATTCACTTTTCAGCCAGGCTGCAAAGTACGTTTGCTAATCATTTGATTGACCTTCAATCTTATGGTATGGTTATTATCAATATTAGTTCCCTCCCATCTTTTATGCGTTTGCTTTTCGCTTAGGGAAATTGTAAATAATTGAATTTTGCGATAGTTGGAAAAGAACTGATCGGTTTAACAATTCTCTAGGATATATGAAAAGTGTCTGATTTGCGTCCTTTATTATGGTCTTGTACTTTTGAATCATTTTAGTTCAGTTTTATTGGATTTTTCTCAAATCATCAAAGAATTGAATAGTCCTTGAAAGATAGTAAGTATACTTTCTATAAATTAAAATATTCCTAGAATTCCGATTTGTATCGTGTACAGTAAAAATAATTCTAAACAAATGATTGGTGTGACTGAGTCCCCCGCACTACCATTAATGTTAGTATCGAGTACGCGCCTGCTCCCGGGTTATAACATTTTGAAGTCTTCTCGCTTTAAATGTTAAAAAGTAACACAATTATTCTTCATCGGAATTTTATATTCTTTTTCATAATTTAACATTAATTCTAAATGCTAATTGTGTGAGGTTCAAAATTACAGTTCTTTTAAACAGTTATTTACAATTATAGCATTTATCTAAAAAAAAAAATCATTTTACATTTTTGTATACAATGTCGTGCACACAGTTTTACTCTCCTTACAGTTCAGCTATTATATCAAGAATAATGTTTTATTTTTTAAAAATGAACTCGTGCGAAGAGTCGGTGTTTCAGCCAGTATACGTTTGATGTATCAGTACTGAAGAAGGTATTTTATAAATAATTTCTTATTGAAAGTTTGAGAAACACTGCTTTTAATGTATGAGTGGTGTACAGAGTATTTTATGACCAATTAATTAATACTAAATTAAGAACAAGTTTAATAATTATTAGCTACTACCATGGGCTTGTCTTACAGAGCAAAGTTTTTGAAAGGAGTTTTAAGATAAGAAATTGACCCTCTGAGTTCATTTTCTATATTTAGCTGATATCTATATTTAGTCTTCTAAGCAACCACCGCATTTTGTAATATGTTCCAATTTAAAAATCAGAGAAAGGAAAAATAACTTAGTAATTATCCTATTACTTAACTTTTTTTTTCCTTAAAAGTAACATATTTAAAATTTAATACTTATGTCATGAATTTGTACGGTTTATAAAAAATATTGTTGCTCTATCGTAAAAGTGCATTATTATTGCATTCAGTAAATTATTATGTATAAGGGGGGGGCGATAAAAATTGTGATTGAAAAGGGGGGCGCCAGGATTGAAAGTTTGAGAAGCACTGTTCTATGACATCATAGAATGCATATTTGGCTCTATTTTTCTTCGTAGTTGCAACCATCATTAAGACATTTTTCGTATCCTGCAAACTGGTTGAAAGTAAAACTTTTCTAATATTATATGCCCTCATATGCAATGAATGGTCACACAGATTTCTGTACCTCAACATTTTGGAGACATTTTTAAGCTAACTATATGTAACGATCGATGGATTCATGATGATCTGAAATATATTTTATTACTTTAGGTTCTTAGAAGCTAACTATTTTTAAAAAATGATGAAAGTTTTTTTTTTTATTCTTAGCATCAGAATTGTTTTCTTTTTCTTTCTTCTATTAATAATTTTTACATTCTAACACAATATTGTTTTTTATAAGTCATACATCGAAATTTGAAGCTATATCATATCTGTGAATAGGAGGGGAAGATAGAACAATAATTTTACACTAAGAAACCATGTTCGGTCTATAGAGAGGGGAAAGTAAGCTGTCTTAAATCAAAAGTAAGTGTAATGGAACAAATTTTGAAAATTAGAAGTTTTTTGACATAATTTTAGAAATCACTCACATTGTGCGCGTACAAGCACACACAGAGAATTGCTGATGTCATGAGGAAAAGGGTAACGTCAAAGCCCCAGCCACACCGGGGTAAGCGCTGGACGGGAGGGGTGGAAGTCATTCTGAAAAAGGATATTAGAAGTGCTGATTTTATGAAAGAAAGGGAAAATTTATAAAAATACAGAAATCCCGTGCATAGCCGGGCCATGCAGCTAGTTTAAATTAGCGTTTAATTTTTATGCAGGAAATTGCAAAATGTGATGTTTTATAGAGATTAATTATTATTCTTAAGCCTCTTAAAAAATTGTTTATGCGAAAAAGTTTTTAGAATAGTAAATAAAATTTTTTAAAAATATTTGCTCAAAGGTTCACCACAATTATTAGAAAGATTTGCTGCATAAATGGCCATGAACGATGGCATCATTGTTCTTCAAAATCGTGCGTTTCCTCCTCTAGAGAACTCGGTGACTGTTTTTGTTACCGAGTATTATTTACCGAAAATAGTATCATTTTTTCATGTCGAACATTTCTTTCTTTTTAGCCGAAGCAGGATCAGCGTGTCATGTTTATGTTGTTGTTTTGGATCTTCTCTGTCTTATCGAAGCAATTTAAATCCGAGATTTTATTTTTCTAAATTCGGACATGTATTTCATTGAAGTTTTTATTTTATTTGTAAAATTTAAGGTTATATTTTAGCACTTTCATTTTTTATTTAAAATTTTTTTTATTTAAAACTACGAGATTGTTACAATTATTCTCTCGAGACTTATGTGGCTCCAGCCCAATGGCGCTTTTGCTCGTCTGGGGGAGAGAGGGAAGACATATTTGGAAATAACTTTTCCAAACCAATATAAACGTAAAAGGAATACATGAGGAAGTTCCATAGCTTGAACTCATAAAGTTCTCCGTGTCTATATTTTTGTCATTAGTTTCTTGAGAAGCAGAAGTAAAGTGACCACTGTATGACAGTCTTTTTTGAAAGCGGAGAATCACAAGTGTATCGGCTGCCATTGGGCGAGTTCGCTATGTAACCGGAATGTTTCAGTCGTTTGAGAATCATTTTTTTGTTTTTAATATTGAATCATTTTTGTAGACGAATCTTTAGCCTTTATTGTAATTATCCTTTAAAATTATGTTTATCTTAATCCTAACGCTTGTGCATCGACCTCGTAACATAGGCCTTACCTTTGACAGAAATTTGGATATTTTGCATTTCCTTTTACACTGCTGAATAATTGCTAAGGATGGATCACAAATTGCTATGTAGCATAACATTAAGCAAAACGTGAGACCTAGTAGGATAAAATATAGTTGCCACACTGTTCAGACATTAGAATACAGAATATTTATTGTTCTGGAAAGTACAAAAGCTGTGAAACATCTGAAAGAAAAAAAATGTTCATTTGATCTGCGTGCGGAGAAATGGAACAATGCATCTAAAAGTCAGCAGGCACCTTAAAGAAAGGTATGAGTACGGGATATGTCCACCGTGGAGTGTGATGCAACATTCCACACGTCGTACCATACTTTGCACAGCATTATCCAGCAGCTGTTGAGGCAATTTATCCCATTCCTCTGTGAGTGCACGGATGAGGGTGTTCTTGTTTGTCGGAGGATAGTTTCGACCAGCAACTTGCCTCCCCAAAGCATCCCACACATTTTCAATGGGGTTTAGATCTGGAGAACACGCTGGCCATACGAGACGTTGAATACCCTCGCTGTCTAGACAATCCTGAACAGCGAGTGTTCGATGACATGTTGCGTTGTCATCCATAAAAACAAATTTATCACCGACAGCACCACGGAAAAGACGAACATGAGGAAGTAGAACTTCATCAATGTATCGTTGGCCCGTCATAGTCCCATTCGCAACCACATGTAGGCGCGTGCGGCCATTGATCATGATGTCGGCCCACACCATGATACTGCATGTCGGATATCGGTCCTTTTCCTGGATATTTTCTGGACGATAAGCAGTACCACTCTCGCGCCAGATCAGTTGGCGTCTACAATCCGATGACAGACTGAACCTACTCTCATCTGAGAATAGTACGCATGCCCAGTCCTGTTCAGTCCAATTGTGATGCTCACGACACCATTGCAAACGGGCAGTACTGTGCTGTCTGGTCAATGGGACACACACAACAGGTCTGCGTGCGTATAGTCCTCCTCCCCTCAAACGTCTGGCAACAGTTTTTCGGGAGATCTGCTTTCCTGAAGCAGCAAGAAACTTATTTGCCACCTGCTGAGCTGTGGTGCGCCTGTTCCTTTTTGCTGAAAGGACGATATATCTGTCTTCTGTAGGCGTCGTACTTCCAACACGACCTCCCCCGCACCGTGTACTACACATTCCAGTAGTTTTAAATGACTTCCACAGCCGTAAAACAACGCTGTGAGCGATGTCGAACTCCCTGGCAACATTTGTTATTTTCACCCTTCTTCGATCTTTCCAATAATTCGGCCACGCATAAAATAATCTGTGTAATGTCGGGAAGACATGCCAAAATTTTAAATTCGTCTATTAAATCTTTCTTGTAAAACTTTGACTGGAAACAACAACTGTCCACACGCGTCAAAACCTTTAAAGCTCTTATGAACGCTATCACGTGATGAACAGACGTAGAAAAAAAATTGCATACTCATACTTCTTCTTACTAATATTCCGCACTTATTCTAATTTTCCACATTTGCTTCCTTTCATTTTGTGGTTGCTATGGATGATAGTGTTATCCGTCCTTAGCAATTGTCCAGCAGTGTATATCCTTAATTCTTAATGAGAGGTTTTTCCTATGAAGTAGTTTTTGCTTTTTTGTGCAATACCATCTGTGAACGTTTTCCTTATTATTCCTGAATTATCCTACATATAATTGATACAAAGTTGCAATGATTAATATATATAAATATCGTCTCCATTAATTGTGAATAACAGCATAAAACACACACATTGCACCCATTGAGTTCATATCGAAATGTCTATAAACGTGAGGAACTTCAATGGCGCCATCCATTTGATGGATGGTTTAAATTGGGCTCATTCCGACCGAACGGAAAGCTTTATTGAACAATGCAACCATTCTACACGGTTATGCATTTTAAACTTCCGGTAATCTTTGATAACATTTTGTAGCTATTTTACTACCGGCAACCTCAATGTAAACGACAACGGCATATCGCTTTTCGAAAATATGATTTAAAGCGAGGAAAGCGATACTTTATACTTTAACGCCCCACAACTACACTTTTAACTAAATCGACTGTTTTTTTTAACTCTACACATCGTCAACCGTTCCTCTGAACCATTCCCATATCCTGTGTGCTTAAGTCCGCTTTTCTCTGTGAGTTTCTAGGTTACATTGAATCTTTTTATTTACAATCTTCTTTAGTACACTGTAAATAGCAAAACCTATGTTTTGATAAAGTGCGTTTTAGGCTAGTATATTATTTTGTGCTCACATTATGTGTTAAGGGACGAATATCATTCCGAAGCAAAATTTCGTCCGTTTTTTACTATTAGAACTTGCGACAAACAAATATTCTATGACAGTGTTTCTCAAAGTGTGGGGCGCGCCCCTAGGGGGCGCGATGAACCTACAAGGTGGGCGCGAGCGTATCGAAAATTTAAAGATTTTTTTTAAAAAAAAATAACTGCAAAGAGAAGTAAAACAAAACAAAAAAATACACACAACAACACTGACATAATTTATTTCTATTATCTGGCTTTTTTCCGTCATCAAATAGCTATCTTTAATTCCAAAACCAAATTAAAGAAAAAAAAAAAAAAAACATTTTGTTTTATTTGCTGTATTTCCTCAATGAGAGATTTTCTTATTACGTTTTAACATAAAATATTACTCATTAAAAGAAAATACGAAACCCAGACCCTGAGAAAAATTCTAAGAAGATAAACAATTCACCGCTGTAATTATTATTGAAATACTGTACATTAGTTGTAGAAAAAGAAAAGGAAGTCATGATTCACTTTTCAGCCAGGCTGCAAAGTACGTTTGCTAATCATTTGATTGACCTTCAATCTTATGGTATGGTTATTATCAATATTAGTTCCCTCCCATCTTTTATGCGTTTGCTTTTCGCTTAGAGAAATTGTAAATAATTGAATTTTGCGATATTTGGAAAAGAACTGATCGGTTTAACAATTCTCTAGGATATATGAAAAGTGTCTGATTTGCGTCCTTTATTATGGTCTTGTACTTTTGAATCATTTTAGTTCAGTTTTATTGGATTTTTTCTCAAATCATCAAAGAATTGAATAGTCCTTGAAAGATAGTAAGTATACTTTCTATAAATTAAAATATTCACTAGAATTCCGATTTGTATCGTGTACAGTAAAAATAATTCTAAACAAATGATTGGTGTGACTGAGTCCCCCGCACTACCATTAATGTTAGTATCGAGTACGCGCCTGCTCCCGGGTTATAACATTTTGAAGTCTTCTCGCTTTAAATGTTAAAAAGTAACACAATTATTCTTCATCGGAATTTTATATTCTTTTTCATAATTTAACATTAATTCTAAATGCTAATTGTGTGAGGTTCAAAATTACAGTTCTTTTAAACAGGTATTTACAATTATAGCATTTATCTAAAAAAAAATCATTTTACATTTTTGTATACAATGTCGTGCACACAGTTTTACTCTCCTTACAGTTCAGCTATTATATCAAGAATAATGTTTTATTTTTTTAAAAAATGAACTCGTGCGAAGAGTCGGTGTTTCAGCCAGTATACGTTTGATGTATCAGTACTGAAGAAGGTATTTTATAAATAATTTCTTATTGAAAGTTTGAGAAACACTGCTTTTAATGTATGAGTGGTGTACAGAGTATTTTATGACCAATTAATTACTACTAAATTAAGAACAAGTTTAATAATTTTTAGCTACTACCATGGGCTTGTCTTACAGAGCAAAGTTTTTGAAAGGAGTTTTAAGATAAGAAATTGACCCTCTGAGTTCATTTTCTATATTTAGCTGATATCTATATTTAGTCTTCTAAGCAACCACCGCATTTTGTAATATGTTCCAATTTAAAAATCAGAGAAAGGAGAAATAACTTAGTAATTATCCTATTACTTAACTTTTTTTTCCTTAAAAGTAACATATTTAAAATTTAATACTTATGTCATGAATTTGTACGGTTTATAAAAAATATTGTTGCTCTATCGTAAAAGTGCATTATTATTGCATTCAGTAAATTATTATGTATAAGGGGGGGGCGATAAAAATTGTGATTGAAAAGGGGGGCGCCAGGATTGAAAGTTTGAGAAGCACTGTTCTATGACATCATAGAATGCATATTTGGCTCTATTTTTCTTCGTAGTTGCAACCATCATTAAGACATTTTTCGTATCCTGCAAACTGGTTGAAAGTAAAACTTTTCTAAAATTATATGCCCTCATATGCAATGAATGGTCACACAGATTTCTGTACCTCAACATTTTGGAGACATTTTTAAGCTAACTATATGTAACGATCGATGGATTCATGATGATCTGAAATATATTTTATTACTTTAGGTTCTTAGAAGCTAACTATTTTTAAAAAATGATGAAAGTTTTTTTTTTATTCTTAGCATCAGAATTGTTTTCTTTTTCTTTCTTCTATTAATAATTTTTACATTCTAACACAATATTGTTTTTTATAAGTCATACATCGAAATTTGAAGCTATATCATATCTGTGAATAGGAGGGGAAGATAGAACAATAATTTTACACTAAGAAACCATGTTCGGTCTATAGAGAGGGGAAAGTAAGCTGTCTTAAATCAAAAGTAAGTGTAATGGAACAAATTTTGAAAATTAGATGTTTTTTGACATAATTTTAGAAATCACTCACATTGTGCGCGTACAAGCACACACAGAGAATTGCTGATGTCATGAGGAAAAGGGTAACGTCAAAGCCCCAGCCACACCGGGGTAAGCGCTGGACGGGAGGGGTGGAAGTCATTCTGAAAAAGGATATTAGAAGTGCTGATTTTATGAAAGAAAGGGAAAATTTATAAAAATACAGAAATCCCGTGCATAGCCGGGCCATGCAGCTAGTTTAAATTAGCGTTTAATTTTTATGCAGGAAATTGCAAAATGTGATGTTTTATAGAGATTAATTATTATTCTTAAGCCTCTTAAAAAATTGTTTATGCGAAAAAGTTTTTAGAATAGTAAATAAAAATTTTTAAAAATATTTGCTCAAAGGTTCACCACAATTATTAGAAAGATTTGCTGCATAAATGGCCATGAACGATGGCATCATTGTTCTTCAAAATCGTGCGTTTCCTCCTCTAGAGAACTCGGTGACTGTTTTTGTTACCGAGTATTATTTACCGAAAATAGTATCATTTTTTCATGTCGAACATTTCTTTCTTTTTAGCCGAAGCAGGATCAGCGTGTCATGTTTATGTTGTTGTTTTGGCTCTTCTCTGTCTTATCGAAGCAATTTAAATCCGAGATTTTATTTTTCTAAATTCGGACATGTATTTCATTGAAGTTTTTATTTTATTTGTAAAATTTAAGGTTATATATTTTAGCACTTTCATTTTTTATTTAAAATTTTTTTTATTTAAAACTACGAGATTGTTACGATTATTCTCTCGAGACTTATGTGGTTGCAGCCCAATGGCACTTTTGCTCTTTAGGGTGGAGAGGGAAGACATATTTGGAAATAACTTTTCCAAACCAATATAAACGTAAAAGGAATACATGAGGAAGTTCCATAGCTTGAACTCATAAAGTTCTCCGTGTCTATATTTTTGTCATTAGTTTCTTGAGAAGCAGAAGTAAAGTGACCACTGTATGACAGTCTTTTTTGAAAGCGGAGAATCACAAGTGTATCGGCTGCCATTGGGCGAGTTCGCTATGTAACCGGAATGTTTCAGTCGTTTGAGAATCATTTTTTTGTTTTTAATATTGAATCATTTTTGTAGACGAATCTTTAGCCTTTATTGTAATTATCCTTTAAAATTATGTTTATCTTAATCCTAACGCTTGTGCATCGACCTCGTAACATAGGCCTTACCTTTGACAGAAATTTGGATATTTTGCATTTCCTTTTACACTGCTGAATAATTGCTAAGGATGGATCACAAATTGCTATGTAGCATAACATTAAGCAAAACGTGAGACCTAGTAGGATAAAATATAGTTGCCACACTGTTCAGACATTAGAATACAGAATATTTATTGTTCTGGAAAGTACAAAAGCTGTGAAACATCTGAAAGAAAAAAATGTTCATTTGATCTGCGTGCGGAGAAATGGAACAATGCATCTAAAAGTCAGCAGGCACCTTAAAGAAAGGTATGAGTACGGGATATGTCCACCGTGGAGTGTGATGCAACATTCCACACGTCGTACCATACTTTGCACAGCATTATCCAGCAGCTGTTGAGGCAATTTATCCCATTCCTCTGTGAGTGCACGGATGAGGGTGTTCTTGTTTGTCGGAGGATAGTTTCGAACAGCAACTTGCCTCCCCAAAGCATCCCACACATTTTCAATGGGGTTTAGATCTGGAGAACACGCTGGCCATACGAGACGTTGAATACCCTCGCTGTCTAGACAATCCTGAACAGCGAGTGTTCGATGACATGTTGCGTTGTCATCCATAAAAACAAATTTATCACCGACAGCACCACGGAAAAGACGAACATGAGGAAGTAGAACTTCATCAATGTATCGTTGGCCCGTCATAGTCCCATTCGCAACCACATGTAGGCGCGTGCGGCCATTGATCATGATGTCGGCCCACACCATGATACTGCATGTCGGATATCGGTCCTTTTCCTGGATATTTTCTGGACGATAAGCAGTACCACTCTCGCGCCAGATCAGTTGGCGTCTACAATCCGATGACAGACTGAACCTACTCTCATCTGAGAATAGTACGCATGCCCAGTCCTGTTCAGTCCAATTGTGATGCTCACGACACCATTGCAAACGGGCAGTACTGTGCTGTCTGGTCAATGGGACACACACAACAGGTCTGCGTGCGTATAGTCCTCCTCCCCTCAAACGTCTGGCAACAGTTTTTCGGGAGATCTGCTTTCCTGAAGCAGCAAGAAACTTATTTGCCACCTGCTGAGCTGTGGTGCGCCTGTTCCTTTTTGCTGAAAGGACGATATATCTGTCTTCTGTAGGCGTCGTACTTCCAACACGACCTCCCCCGCACCGTGTACTACACATTCCAGTAGTTTTAAATGACTTCCACAGCCGTAAAACAACGCTGTGAGCGATGTCGAACTCCCTGGCAACATTTGTTATTTTCACCCTTCTTCGATCTTTCCAATAATTCGGCCACGCATAAAATCATCTGTGTAATGTCGGGAAGACATGCCAAAATTTTAAATTCGTCTATTAAATCTTTCTTGTAAAACTTTGACTGGAAACAACAACTGTCCACGCGCGTCAAAACCTTTAAAGCTCTTATGAACGCTATCACGTGATGAACAGACGTAGAAAAAAAATTGCATACTCATACTTCTTCTTACTAATATCCCGCACTTATTCTAATTTTCCACATTTTGCTTCCTTTCATTTTGTGGTTGCTATGGATGATAGTGTTATCCGTCCTTAGCAATTGTCCAGCAGTGTATATCCTTAATTCTTAATGAGAGGTTTTTCCTATGAAGTAGTTTTCGCTTTTTTGTGCAATACCATCTGTGAACGTTTTCCTTATTATTCCTGAATTATCCTACATATAATTGATACAAAGTTGCAATGATTAATATATATAAATATCGTCTCCATTAATTGTGAATAACAGCATAAAACACACACATTGCACCCATTGAGTTCATATCGAAATGTCTATAAACGTGAGGAACTTCAATGGCGCCATCCATTTGATGGATGGTTTAAATTGGGCTCATTCCGACCGAACGGAAAGCTTTATTGAACAATGCAACCACTCTACACGGTTATGCATTTTAAACTTCCGGTAATCTTTGATAACATTTTGTAGCTATTTTACTACCGGCAACCTCAATGTAAACGACAACGGCATATCGCTTTTCGAAAATATGATTTAAAGCGAGGAAAGCGATACTTTATACTTTAACGCCCCACAACTACACTTTTAACTAAATCGACTGTTTTTTTAACTCTACACATCGTCAAACGTTCCTCTGAACCATTCCCATATCCTGTGTGCTTAAGTCCGCTTTTCTCTGTGAGTTTCTAGGTTACATTGAATCTTTTTATTTACAATCTTCTTTAGTACACTGTAAATAGCAAAACCTATGTTTTGATAAAGTGCGTTTTAGGCTAGTATATTATTTTGTGCTCACATTATGTGTTAAGGGACGAATATCATTCCGAAGCAAAATTTCGTCCGTTTTTTACTATTAGAACTTGCGACAAACAAATATTCTATGACAGTGTTTCTCAAAGTGTGGGGCGCGCCCCTAGGGGGCGCGATGTACCTACAAGGTGCGCGCGAGCGTATCGAAAATTTAAAGATTTTTTTTAAAAAAATAACCGCAAAGAGAAGTAAAACAAAACAAAAAAATACACACAACAACACTGACATAATTTATTTCTATTATCTGGCTTTTTTCCGTCATCAAATAGCTATCTTTAATTCCAAAACCAAATTAAAGAAAAAAAAAAAAACATTTTGTTTTATTTGCTGTATTTCCTCAATGAGAGATTTTCTTATTACGTTTTAACATAAAATATTACTCATTAAAAAGAAAAACGAAACCCAGACCCTGAGAAAAATTCTAAGAAGATAAACAATTCACCGCTGTAATTATTATTGAAATACTGTACATTAGTTGTAGAAAAAGAAAAGGAAGTCATGATTCACTTTTCAGCCAGGCTGCAAAGTACGTTTGCTAATCATTTGATTGACCTTCAATCTTATGGTATGGTTATTATCAATATTAGTTCCCTCCCATCTTTTATGCGTTTGCTTTTCGCTTAGAGAAATTGTAAATAATTGAATTTTGCGATATTTGGAAAAGAACTGATCGGTTTAACAATTCTCTAGGATATATGAAAAGTGTCTGATTTGCGTCCTTTATTATGGTCTTGTACTTTTGAATCATTTTAGTTCAGTTTTATTGGATTTTTCTCAAATCATCAAAGAATTGAATAGTCCTTGAAAGATAGTAAGTATACTTTCTATAAATTAAAATATTCACTAGAATTCCGATTTGTATCGTGTACAGTAAAAATAATTCTAAACAAATGATTGGTGTGACTGAGTCCCCGCACTACCATTAATGTTAGTATCGAGTACGCGCCTGCTCCCGGGTTATAACATTTTGAAGTCTTCTCGCTTTAAATGTTAAAAAGTAACACAATTATTCTTCATCGGAATTTTATATTCTTTTTCATAATTTAACATTAATTCTAAATGCTAATTGTGTGAGGTTCAAAATTACAGTTCTTTTAAACAGGTATTTACAATTATAGCATTTATCTAAAAAAAAATCATTTTACATTTTTGTATACAATGTCGTGCACACAGTTTTACTCTCCTTACAGTTCAGCTATTATATCAAGAATAATGTTTTATTTTTTTAAAAAATGAACTCGTGCGAAGAGTCGGTGTTTCAGCCAGTATACGTTTGATGTATCAGTACTGAAGAAGGTATTTTATAAATAATTTCTTATTGAAAGTTTGAGAAACACTGCTTTTAATGTATGAGTGGTGTACAGAGTATTTTATGACCAATTAATTACTACTAAATTAAGAACAAGTTTAATAATTTTTAGCTACTACCATGGGCTTGTCTTACAGAGCAAAGTTTTTGAAAGGAGTTTTAAGATAAGAAATTGACCCTCTGAGTTCATTTTCTATATTTAGCTGATATCTATATTTAGTCTTCTAAGCAACCACCGCATTTTGTAATATGTTCCAATTTAAAAATCAGAGAAAGGAGAAATAACTTAGTAATTATCCTATTACTTAACTTTTTTTTCCTTAAAAGTAACATATTTAAAATTTAATACTTATGTCATGAATTTGTACGGTTTATAAAAAATATTGTTGCTCTATCGTAAAAGTGCATTATTATTGCATTCAGTAAATTACACTGGCCTTCAAAAGTTAAGGTACAACATGTTTTTCGAAGCTCACCATAAAAAATGGCAGTAACAATAAAATGCATAGTTTACATGAATGATAATAACGAACTTTAAAAACATTAATGCAAAAACGATTGCTACCACTGTTATTTTATAGAAAAGAACGTATATTTATGAGTGAGAGAAAAATATGCAAATATCAAGCTTTCGTACTTTTGTGTGTAAGTTGTGTTGATTTTCAACAGTTGTTGGCAGTTTCGGTGACAATAGTCAATAGAGTTTAGAAAATGTCTCAGAGACGTCGTTTACCCAATTCGTTAAGGTGGCGGGCAGTTGGATGGATGGAAATGGGATTGTCGCAGGCTGATGCTGCTAGACGTCTCATTGTGTCTCGTAGTGTTGTTCAGCGACTTTGGGATCAATACCAATCCGAAGATTCTGTGTCCAGAAGACCTGTTCCAGGCCGACCACGAGCTACAACACCTGCAGAAGACCGTTTTCTAGCTCTTTCGGCACGGAGGAGAAGAACCACTACTGTGCCGCAGCTCGTTGCAGACCACTTTCAAGCATCAGGAAGAAGAATCTCCGCTACTACGGTGCGAAATCGTCTTCACAATGCAGGTCTGTATGCAAGAAGACCAGTTGTGTGCGTTCCCCTCAACGGACGACAGCGAAGGAACCGCTTATGCTGGGCAAGAGAACATGTTTCTTGGACGCAGCAACAATGGGCTTCTGTGCTGTTCACAGACGAGTCCAGATTTACAATAGAGAGTGATTCAGGGCGTCTACGGATCTGGACGGAACAGCGCACTAGATACCATCAATCCAACACTGTTGAAAGACACAGTTATAGAGGTGGTGGAATCCTGGTTTGGGCAGGGATCTCGCTCGGTGGCCACACTGACCTGCATGTGTTCCATGGAGGAACCGTAACTGGTCTTAGATATCGGGATGAGATCCTTGATCCATATGTCCGCCCATATGCTGCTGCTATTGGTAACGACTTCATTCTGATGGATGATAATGCACGTCCTCACCGAGCTCGGATTGTTGAGGAGTATCTGGAGGATCACGGTTTGGAACGAATGGAATGGCCAGCTCGATCTCCAGACCTGAATCCGATAGAACATCTTTGGGACTATCTTGGCAGAGAGGTTGCTGCTTTAAATCCTCCTCCAAGGTCGTTACATGAGCTGAAACAAGGCTTACTCTGTGTCTGGTCTTCGCTTCCTATTCCGGTGTCCGACAACTTAATAAACAGAATGGGAAATCGATGCCGCCAATGTATTCAAGTTAGGGGTGGACACATTCCTTATTAGAACCCATTTTTGTATTGTTTTTATGCCATTTTACCACATAACACTGTGATGTGCTGTTTCTCCAAGAATGGACTTTTCCGCAGAGATTGCTTTTTTTTTTTTTTGTTATAAATCGTTTTTGCAATACACTTATACAAATTTCTATGACGCATTCAATAAAAATCTATTTAATGCACATATCCTCCAAATTTTTTGTTTCTACATTCATTCATTTGCAAATTAGACACAAAAACCCGGTTGTACCTTAACTTTTTTGAGGCCAGTGTATTATGTATAAGGGGGGCGCGATAAAAATTGTGATTGAAAAGGGGGCGCCAGTATTGAAAGTTTGAGAAGCACTGTTCTATGACATCATAGAATGCATATTTGGCTCTATTTTTCTTCGTAGTTGCAACCATCATTAAGACATTTTTCGTATCCTGCAAACTGGTTGAAAGTAAAACTTTTCTAATGTTATATGCCCTCATATGCAATGAATGGTCACACAGATTTCTGTACCTCAACATTTTGGAGACATTTTTAAGCTAACTATATGTAACGATCGATGGATTCATGATGATCTGAAATATATTTTATTACTTTAGGTTCTTAGAAGCTAACTATTTTTAAAAAACGATGAAAGTTTTTTTTATTCTTAGCATCAGAATTGTTTTCTTTTTTTTCTTTCTTCTATTAATAATTTTTACATTCTAACACAATATTGTTTTTTATAAGTCATACATCGAAATTTGAAGCTATATCATATCTGTGAATAGGAGGGGAAGATAGAACAATAATTTTACACTAAGAAACCATGTTCGGTCTATAGAGAGGGGAAAGTAAGCTGTCTTAAATCAAAAGTAAGTGTAATGGAACAAATTTTGAAAATTAGAAGTTTTTTGACATAATTTTAGAAATCACTCACATTGTGCGCGTACAAGCACACACAGAGAATTGCTGATGTCATGAGGAAAAGGGTAACGTCATAGCCCCAGCCACACCGGGGTAAGCGCTGGACGGGAGGGTGGAAGTCATTCTGAAAAAGGATATTAGAAGTGCTGATTTTATGAAAGAAAGGGAAAAATTTATAAAAATACAGAAATCCCGTGCATAGCCGGGCCATGCAGCTAGTTTAAATTAGCGTTTAATTTTTATGCAGGAAATTGCAAAATGTGATGTTTTATAGAGATTAATTGTTATTCTTAAGCCTCTTAAAAAATCGTTTATGCGAAAAAGTTTTTAGAATAGTAAATAAAATTTTTTAAAAATATTTGCTCAAAGGTTCACCACAATTATTAGAAAGATTTGCTGCATAAATGGCCATGAACGATGGCATCATTGTTCTTCAAAATCGTGCGTTTCCTCCTCTAGAGAACTCGGTGACTGTTTTTGTTACCGAGTATTATTTACCGAAAATAGTATCATTTTTTCATGTCGAACATTTCTTTCTTTTTAGCCGAAGCAGGATCAGCGTGTCATGTTTATGTTGTTGTTTTGGCTCTTCTCTGTCTTATCGAAGCAATTTAAATCCGAGATTTTATTTTTCTAAATTCGGACATGTATTTCATTGAAGTTTTTATTTTATTTGTAAAATTTAAGGTTATATTTTAGCACTTTCATTTTTTATTTAAAATTTTTTTTATTTAAAACTACGAGATTGTTACGATTATTCTCTCGAGACTTATGTGGTTCCAGCCCAATGACACTTTTGCTCTTTAGGGTGGAGAGGGAAGACATATTTGGAAGTAACTTTTCCAAACTAATGTAAATTACATTCCTCAAACGTTCTCGAGGCAGCTCAATGACCACTCACCAAATTTTATTATTAATTATTTTATTTTTTGAAAAGTAGATTGTAGTGCGTATATATACGCTAAATGTCTTTGGGAATTAGATCGCAAATTTAATTCCCCGTCCCCTATCTGAAATATTTTTGAGTCCTTGATGTTGATGTCTGTGGGGAGAAGGAGCCTCCTGGATGACGCTAGTCTTTGGAAGTAGCAGCAGGAAGACGCTAGTCTTGGGCAGTAGTAGCAGTTTGAAGAGGTGCCTCCTGATTGGATGAAGGATGCGGCGCTGTCAGGATGGTGATCGATGAGGACTCGGTGTTGTCTAGATGGTGCAATTAGGAATGACGTAGAGCGTCCGCAGGTTCTATGTGGCACAGGGCTGTGGTGAGAAGGAGCAATTCTATTGGATGTAGCAGTAGAGTTTCCTCTCTATTGGCTGCATTGAGAATTTGAAGGGAAATATTAAATAGAAAATGGGAAGCAAGCCTGGTGGGGTGCGGAGAAAGGAAAAAAAAAGAAATAAATAAATGATTTATAGAATAAAGAATGAAAATTTAAGTTTAGATGGCCACATCCACCAAAAGGTAAATGAAGAGGTAGGTAAATTACTCATTGTCATCGTCTAGGCGAGTTTGTAGTAATGCGAATAATTCCTTTTTTTTTTCTTGTTTTATTTTGAAATGGTAATAATGGGTTGGGGGGTGGTATCTAATGAGTTCATGTTGTTAATTTGTTGTACTAGTACCGAGAGTGCATGGATTGTATGTTGAAGTGTATGTGTGATTAAATTGATGCATTCTTTTTACTATTATTTACTTGTTGTTGGGCAGAGGGATTTTGGGATCTGAGAGCCTGAGCTTGTAGATGATTGATAGCAGGAATTTTACTGATATGTAGTGCCATCTGTTGGGGACCAGTGGAATTAGAAGGTGTTTGTGTTTGTGTGACTTGCGCGTTATGATATGTTCGGTCTAACCAAGCTATTTACAACTGTTGAGTAATTTGATTTATTACTAGTGCCTTTGCGGGTGCTTGGTGAAGAGGGGACAATTGGAATAATTTGCAATATGGCCGGAAACTTGACAGTTTAGGCAAAAAAGTATTTCGACCCGTTTGATCTGACATTCTCTCGTCTGATGGGCCTCGCCACATTTCAAACACCTAGGGATGAGATGACAGTTATCCGCGGTATGATTGAATTTGTTGCATTGAAAGCATTATCATTGAAAGCATTGCATTGGGTGCATTGAAAGCACCCCTTTGCTTTCAAAGCCTACTACTATTACAGTAAGGTAGCAGAGTTTATCTAATTTAAAAATTTTTGCGTTAATAAAAATACGTGGGAGGGAGATAAGAAAAACTGGTAGAAGTTGGTTTGAAATTCGTCCTATAATTTGCATGACCTTGTCGACGGTGAATCCAAAGATCGATTATGTTACTGTGAATATTGGTGGTTTCTGTGTCGCGTTGTCATAAGTATTTTCTTGTCGTAATTATAGTTAGTTTATATTTTGAAATTTACAGGTAAATTTAAAGTATAGAGTTGCTGTAATCCGTGTCTTGAGCTCATTATCTGATTGTCACTATAAATAGCATATTTCCATCATAATATATCCATTGTACGAAATAGCAAAAGGGGGATATGTTTTTTCTGCGTGTTCTAAACATTATTTGTTTTTTGTAAATTCTTTCACCGACATGTGTAATTCTAAAACTCCAAATCACCATCAGGTGAATTAGAATAATGAATTAATTCTACGCAATTTTTCCTTTTCCAATTTATCTATCCCATCTTAAGTTTAAAATACGACCATAACAACAACCAATTACAAAAAAATGCAAATATTCCGGGATCTGCATTCCTAAAATACATAAGTTGTGTTTAATATATTCAGAAACACATTTTATTGTAGTGGGACCCAAAGATTGCAGGATATATTGAATTGAGAGAGCAGATTTGTTGCCGAGATCACAAATTGCAAATGACACTGAGGAAATAGTGGCCAAATGATTACTGTCTCGAACTCGTGATTGGAGTGTTGCGGGTTCGACATTTCTGGTTTAATTAAAGACTCAACATTTAGAGGTATCCGAAGTAAGTTAAATCTGTCTAGTTTAATGTCTTTTCGGAGGTGTTGCATGGTAGGTGCTCCTTCAGGTGCCATCCTCATAAATTAATCGGGACTCAAAATTACGAAGTTCGTCATCAGTAACCCTTGTGTTGCTTAATAGTGTTACGTTAATACAACTATAACTATATAAATATATATAAATATATATATATATATAATATATATACATATAAATATATATAAATATATATATATATAATATATATACATATATATATATATATATGTATATATATATATAATATATATACATATATATATATATATATATATATATATATATATATATATATGTATATATAACTTTATCTTACATTTAACTATTATATCTCGGCTAATATATAGCTATCACTCTTTCTCTTATATCTATCTATCTATGTAGTATTTATAAATCAAGAGATTTTGGCGTTTTTTGAACGCTTCATTCTACACTCATATCAAAAATTAAGGTAACTAACATAAAAGAAATAAAAACTGGTGAACAATTGTCTATATTTCATAGGAATTTGGGAGACAGACATATTACAATCTAAGAAAGAACACAGCAACGTAAGAATATAGGAAAGACTTAATTGTTAATTAAGATACAGAGCACTCATCAAACAAAGCCTCGAAAACATGAATGACAGATAAAGTTATTACCTCGGGAAAAGTCTGTCAAATATGGAGAGGGATCATCATTATCTGCTAAACAAACCTCAAAATGAGCTATCATATTGTTCATAAGGGTACCAACAAATTTTTGTGGCAATAAATCATTTTAATCCAAAAGTGCGGATCTTAATTTTTGGAGAGTGGGGTCTTGGGAGGGGTTGAGGTTTAGAAATTTCTCGGGTTTTAATTCATTTAACTATTTAACCATTTAACCATTTAAACTAATCGTTTAATATTTAGGCAGGAAATTGTACGTTTTGATGTTTATGGAGATTAAATAATATTTTGAATCCTCTTAAAGAAAGAAAATTACTTAATTCACAAACTAGTTTTTAGAATAGTAAACGAAACGTTTTAACACAAATGCTGAAAGGTTCACAACTATTATCTGTAAAATTTGCTGCATAAATGGCCATGAACGATGCCATTTCTTAGATGATCTCGGACTTCTCACATCTTGTTCTAGAGGTCTTGGTGGCTGTTTTTGTTGCCGAGTTTTGTTTACTTAAAATAGTATCACATTTTCAGAAAGAAAACTTCTTTCCTCCAGCTGTACCGTGTTTTGCTTAAGCCGTCGAGATTAATTTATTTTGGCTATTTTAAATCACTTCAAAGTGATTTAAGGTATGCATCTACGTTCGGAACCGTGATTTCGCCAATGCATATGAATGGATAATATTTATATGATATTTAGTGTCACTTAGATTAGAAAATGTAAAAAAAAATGTCTAAAGAACAGTTTTACAATAAAAAAATATTTAAGCACAATATTTTGACAAAAAAATGAATACAGAATAACCAATTTTCAAAATATTCTTGTGTGAAAAATGATTCTATTATAATAATATTTTGCCTGTATATAGCTCAGACCACTGTACAGAGGCTCAACCCCAAATTTTTAAATATATTATGTAGAAATGGGTTTATCCATGTTTTACGACAACAGAAGGGAGAAATTTTAAGAAAAAAACGTCAATAATTATTTCAATTGTTTGTAATTCTGAAAATAATGTGAAATTTTCAAAAAAAATAGTTCAGGCTCTTTGTAGAAGTCATTACTTTATATAAGCAAAATGGTATTAATTTAGAAGAATTGTTTTTTATAAAAGGAGAACATTTTTTTAAAAAAAGGTAATTCCAAGTTGATTTTTGCCAATGATTGATTGATTGAATATTAACGTCGCACTGTTCAGCTACACGAGGGCTTTTGGCGACGGACCACGTAATTTTGAACCATGGTCAAGTGACGTGGACGACACCTGAGCTGGCACCCCCCTCTCCTAACTACCACACCACACCAACGGGAGGACGTTTCAGCTCTGCCCTACACGGCGGGTCTTTAGTGATACTGGGCTCGAACCTGTGACAAAGCAAGCCACAGTCCGATACCTATACCACTCGGCTACCACGGCCACTTGATTTTTGCCAAAATATTGTATTTAAATATTTTTTTTTTGTCAAAATGTCCTCAAAGAAATTTTATGCATGTATTCTAATCTAATTGACAGTAAATATCATGAAAACTATCCATTTATGTGCTTTTTTAAAATCACGATTCCTAAGTAGTCAGATACCTTAAATGCGATATTTTTTATACACTGCTAGCAATCGTAAATACAACACCAAGAAAGACAAGAGATAGCACAACAAAATTTATTTCATAAATAACGTGTTGACCAAGTTTCAAATGATTAAATTTATAGACTTCTGTGAAGTGTGGTTCCTGCCAGAATCAGTTGCCAGAATAGCCGCCATTTTTGGAGATCATCGCTGACAAAAGCCTCGCCATTGATTCAAACAGAAATTGGATGTGTTTTGGGGGGTACAGCAGACCACAAGCAGCTTCCACAGATTGCCAAAGTTGATCTGGTGTGGCAGCTGGGGGTATAATCTAGGTCAATCTTTGGGCAACCATGGGACAAATGTTTTCTATCGGTGAAAGGTCCGGATAGCGAGCCGGCCTAGAGAAGCAATTAAATCTGGTAATTGACTAAGAAGCTTTGGAGAATGCGTGCCACGTGTGGTTGCGCATTATCCTGTTGAAATATTGCTGTGACCAAGCCCTGAACGTAAGGAAGTACAGCTAGCTCCAACACCTCGGAGATGTAGCGCTGGCTGTTTAAAGTACCGGCAATACGTACTAGAGGAGTGCGAGAGTGCTATCAAATACCGCCTCATACCTTAAACACGGTGCAGGACCAGTGTGGTGGTGCATAACGCAGCTGTTCAGCATCCTATCTCCACGGTGTCTCCAGACTCGAATCCCAGCATCGTGGTGTTGCAGACCGATGCGTGACTCGTCAGTCAAGACAACTTCCTTCCATTCGGCCACCCACATCCTTCTTTCATCGCACCATTGGCGGCGGAGACGTCTGACGTTCTGCGTCAAGGGGATATCAAGCACTTGACGCCTTGCGGACAGATCACTCGGCTGTAAACGACGTCGAATGGTTACGCGCACACACTGAATGATAAGCTATAGACTCAATGTGCTGTGCTACGGTTCGTGATGTGACTGAGCGATCCGTCACTGCCATGCGCACAATTTCCCTGTCCTCACATGAAGTGGTGCACTGAGGTGAATGCGATCGACCACGTTGGTCCGTCGTAGCCTCCTGCATCCAACGGTCACATATACGCATTACAGATGGTTGGTTTCATCCAACACGATTACCGACCCTGAAAGATAATCCACAATCTAGGTAGGCCACTATCGTTCCTCTGTCGAACTGGGATACATGATCCAAAAACTGATTGTTGTTTTCTACGAGACATAACTGATCATTTTTTTTGAGAAAAACACAATTTCCGAACTTGATGTTGTCGAAATCCCCAAGCCTTAATTAGCGCTTTGAAGTGGCGCCACAGGTGCGCGTGATGTGTGTCTGCGCTGAAATTCTGATCATTTGCATATCTCACCTCTGCTAATGCATATTGTAAATTTCATGTTATTTAAATGCTTCCTTAAAGGTGTTGCATTTACGGTGGTCATCAGTGTATTTTTTATAATTTCCGCCTTGAATTTGATTTGTTTTTGTTTTATTTGTGAATATAAGATTATATTTTGGTACTCTTTTTTTTTATTAAAAAAAGAAAAAATTCAGGTATGTTACAATTATACTTTAAATTTCTTCGTGGGTTGAGACGAATGGAGCTTTTGTAAGTTTGGGAAGAGAGGCAAGACACATGTGGTTGTAACTTTTTTAATGTGGATGTGACATTAGTCTGTATCCACCTTATATTCTCCTATATATATATTATTTTGATTTCTTTTCGTTGGGGACAGGTGGAGGGTCTGGTGCATTAGAGACCTCTTGAATGCGGAAAATCGCATTTTTATTAGCTGCTTTTGGATGGGCTCGCGTTGTGTCTGGAATGTTCCTGTGGTTCACGAATCCATTATTCGGTTTTTTTTTCCTTGAATCCTTTTTTGTGGTCGCATATTTTTGACGCATTATTGTAAATATTATAAATATCATTTAACTCAGTATTTCTCAAAATGTGGGGCGAGCTCCATTGGGGGCGCGGTAATTCTTCGAGGGGGGCGTGAGCATATTGAAAATAAGAGGTTTAAAAAATAGTTTTTTTTGGAACGAAGTAAAACAAAATGTTTTCTGATATAATAAAAATTACACATAAGCTTTTACAAAATCACGGTTCCGAACGTAGTAGGATACCTTAAGGCGGAGTTTAGAACGAGACGAGGCCCCTATTGTGTTCAAGGCCCTGGGAAGGGGAAAATTGGCCCCTGCTTTCAGACGTCTCTGGGTGCGTCAGTGGGTTTGATACTTCCTTTAATTGCCTTGTTGCTGGATATATTCAAGCGTACATCTATTAACTCTATTCGAGATAATTACTTACAATAACTATCTTGTACGTGTAATACTGAACTGATTAGTAAAAAATCTTCAGTGTTTGCTGTCTAGAAAAAAAAGAGACAATTCTTCTGTTTTTTTTAATTTCCGAGTAATTGATTAGACACCATAAAATGTTGAAAAACAAACAAAAGAGACTGTTTTATATTGAATATAAAGTATAACCTTCCAATGTTCTCAGGTGTACCAAAACCACGTAAGTAAGGATTCTGATAGCCCATAATGTCTTTTTCTGACAGGTTATCCATGTAATAGTTGTGATAAGAGGCTTTTTTTAAAAAATTGAAAGAGTGTTCCAATGAGACATGCAGAACAATTAAGAAATTTTAAGTTTTTCAACCAACTGCTTTGAGAGTGTTTCTTTCTTTCTTTTTTTTTGTTTTAATGTAAATCCTAGTTTTTAACCTTTTAAAGTTCTCTGCAAAGAAATAAAATCTAAGCATTGGTGTTTAGTGGAAATCAGTTCTAAGTAATTCAATAAAAATTTCTATGAAATAAGTAAGTGATGCACTAGTATATTGTTAGAGATATATTCTAAGTAACTGTGAACTAGTATTCCTAATACACAGGCAGAGACATCGTGTAAATCAATCGTGTTCTAGACATCTCGGTGGTCTTTTTTTCCTCTTTGGTACAAAGTATACAAAAAGCATTATTTTTTATACGAAACGCTTCCTACTTTAAGGTAACTGGGACGTCTGCGAGAAGGAAAAATGAACTTTTTTTACACCAAATTTAAATAGTACTCACTTAAATTAAAAGCAACGGAATTTAAGTTGAATTACCTGTACATTTATGCACCTGTTAATGTAAAAAAATTCCATTTTAACTTACAATTAAATCTGTAGGAGCAAAAAACAGTCAACAACTATTTTTTTTTATTTTCGAGACATGTTCTTACCTTTAGGTACACTTTGCATAAAACCTAATGCATATATAGCTATGAAATTTTGCAGAGTTTTTGCAAAAATAACAATCTATAAAGTGAATGAAATGAAGTTTTAAAAATTAAATTTATAAAAAGTTAAAATTTTTTTTAATTTAGTGATTCAAATTTCTGTTAAATTTTACGCAGAAATTGTGCTACATCTAAAATTTGTGAATGTTTATTTGAAAACGAATTCATTCACTTTTTTGAAATTTGTGGATCTTATAATTTGCAAAATATCAGCAATATGGGTAAAGTAGATTTTGAGAAAAGTGTATTGGAATGAACAAAAAATGCATTTTGAGAGAAAATCGCAAATAAAGATATTTTTATCTATGATTTGTAAAATAATATTTTTTAATGTAATATAAAGTCATACAATAACTAATTGGATTACTTTGCATCATTTCTCAGTTTGCAAATTCTAAATTTAAAATTCTAGATTATTTAGAAGTCTTTTTAATTACTCTTTCTTTACTTCATCAACACGTGTTGTCAACGATTCGCACCTTCTTCCGTTTAAAATACCAAACATTTATGTCTATAAGTTTTAGTATTTTTACTTTACTTTGAACATCATGATTACAGCATATTACAGAATTCCTTATACATATTTTATTGTTATATAAATACACAAAAAAAATGTCTTTGATTAATTTAAAAAGTTAATTTGATGTCTTATTTAAATGGAACTCTGTTTTTAAAAAAATTAACAAAATAATCTCTATTTTTACTCAAACATATGAATATTTATTTTAAAGTAACGCCAATAGTTATAAACATATCGAGTTATTCATGAGTATTCAAATGTTAACAATAAGCAGTTAGGATAAACGAAATGCCTGTATTACAAGCTGTGCACTTAATTTAGAATAATCCTGAAGATCCACTTTGTTCTAAATACAAGTAATTTTTTAATTTAAGAACTGCACTGAGTATTTATTAACATAAAACTAAACATAACTAACATTTCATAAACAAATTTTTTCTTTTAAATTTTGTAACTAACTATTTAAACTTTCCGTAATTTTTATAGAAAAAATATAAAATTTTCAATAAATATGAACATATAATACAGAAAAAAATACATTATTTGTATAGAAAAATTAGTTTTTTACAATACATGTTATGTACAATGTGGATTTTGAAGAAAGAGTACCATAATCATTCTTACATCAATCACATTTACTTACAATTTTGAAATTTGATTTTCTATCGTTCTATTTATCGCATTTTCATAAATACTGCATCTATGGATGTAGAAAAGAGTTCTCTATTTTTTAAAAGTAAAATTAAAAATGCTAAAGTTAAAGAAGTTCACGTCCCAGTTACCTTAAGAACAAGAGATTCTTATATAGAGTTTTTCTTGCAATAATCATAATTTTTGCGGTTGATTTTGAGTGGAGGTACCTAGGCTGCGCCAGCAACCTTCAACCCTCTATCTGGTACTCTGATGTTCTTGGTGTTGGAGGCTTGGGTTAGAAGAAGAGGGCGTGACTTCGGAAGTGTAGGTCCAATGGGAGTGCAGGAGACATCGGCTATGAAGGTGATCTTTGATTGGAGGTTGGAAGTGAGCTTTTAAGAATTAGTTCATGTACTTTGAGATAGAAAATTACTTTAAAAATTTGGAATAAAAGAGAGTTTTGATAAATATTATTCAGAGAATTTTAAAATATTTATATAGGAAAGAAATTTAAGGTTGAAATAAATAAGAGTAGGGAAATTTAACCTGTGTTCATTATAGCTTCTGTCAGTAGGCAGATTTTTTCTTCGTCGGAGTTTGCAGTTTTAAATTTAGAGAGAAGGTCGAGAATTTTAGGATTTTTCTTTACAAGGCTTGAGATTATATTACAAAGTTCCAAAATTTGAGTTAAATCTGAGCTATTGTTATCTTGGCTAAGGAATCCACGGGGGAGTTTTTCCCTTTTTTTTCATTCTCGGGAGGGGTTTGAATGGAGATTTCTCCACTAACAATGTCACCGAAGAAAATTCCCTCTTTTGTCCATTTACTTGAGAAATTTTTCTTTTTAATTGGGTCAGATATAGCGGTGCCTTTCTTAAGTTGGGAGAATTTGCGCCATTTTGAATAACATGCCGAGAGACCGAAGTCCTGGCAGTTAATGCAAAATGGGTTTAATTGTCGTTCTTAAATGTGACAGTTTTTGGTGGCGTGCTCTTTTCCGCACTTTAAGCATCTCGGCTTCGTGAAACAGTTCGCAGTTGTTTGGTAGATATTATTACCGTTGAATCATTGGGTTATTCCTCTAACAAGGTAATCTTCAACTTTCACCTGTAAATAATCCCATTTTGATATGTCAAAAATCTTACTATTTTTTATCATTTCGTGGAAGAATTACAAGAAAATAGGGGCTCAATTTTTTGGTTCTTTTAGAGATGAGCTGCGTACAGCTTTCTATTTGGAATCCTATTTCAGCTAAGTCATTTGTGATACCTGCCATTTTTGAGGAACTAGGGAGGCCTTTAATAACGACTTTAATAGGTTTAACATTTTTACGGTTAATTAAGTAGAATTCGAGAATTCCTTATCTGACTCCAAAAATTGGATAAGGGCTCAGTATTCTTCGGGGTCATTAGTAAACATTTTAACAACATCATTTGCTATTCTATTGCGTATTTTGGGGAATATTTCAGAAATGCAATTAATTTGCTCTCTGAAATTGCTTTTAATTTCTAGCATTATAGGGTGGGGGAGAGTTTTCTTAGGTGTAACTACTTCAGTAGTTACTTGTCTTTCGGTCGAAAGTGGATGCTCGACATCCTGCTCTAAATCGGAAAAATTATTATGGGTTTCTATGGAGTCCTGGGTTGAGGTGGAGAAAACAGATCTGGCAGTCTTTTGGGGAAAGAAAAACTCTTCCGTGGATTCTTTACCTTTATTTTTACGTTTTTTGCTTAATTTTTCCTTATTAGATTTGCTATTAATTTTATTTTCAGGAAATGGGGCCTCTTAATTAATTTCCTCGTCTACCGAGGTAGAGGGAATCTTATGGTCATGACAGTCTAATCTAGTACATGAGGGGAGGGTTTAAGCTCACTTACTATTTTCCCCTTTCTCCTGATCAAGGCCTGTGTGCTTGTCCGGTACAGTTCCGTGAAGGAATTCCTGGGGCTGGGTGAACGTCCGTCCATCTCGTGTAGCGACTTGTGAAGAGCTGAGATACCTGTCACGGGGTATCTTTGAGTTTTTCGCAGGCGGCAACTTGTGCTTGTCTTGTCGACGAAAATTCCATACGATCGCTAGTATCGCTCATGATAATCCGAAGAGTCATGGAGCTCTCCAGAATAACCATAATTGTTTTTATTTCTCTTTTTTTCCATCGAAGTGTTACCTAGAAAAGCAGTATTTTACATAATTCTCACGCTAATTTTAATGACAAGCATATCTATCTACAATGACAGGGGAAAAATCCCACTACCTAGAAAAGATTGATGTAGAGTTATGTAATTTGGACAATGCAATTGACTGGTTAACATGTTAAATTAATTAAATTTTCAAGATCACAGGTTAATTGAAGCTGAAAAAAAGGCATTTCAAATGTGAAATGTTGTTATATTAATAGCCGGTGAAACCTCAATAATTTTCAAAGCAAGCATGTATGCATTGTGTCATACTGGTGCCGAATGTCACTTTGTGGTATGAAGTTCCATGCTAGTTGGACTTGCTGGGTGAACACTAGGATGGTCAGTGCTATCTTTGGATGATGGTGGAGTTGTCGTACAATTATATCACGTATGTGCTCAATTTGAGACGGATCTGGTGATTCTGCAGGACTAGGTAACAGGTTAACACTCTGTAAAGCACGTTGTGTTACAACAGTAGTGCGAGGGTCAGCGTTATCTTGTTGGGAAACTTCTCCCGGCATGTTGTTAGTGAATGGCAGTACTACAGATTGAATTACCAGACAGACGAACAGATTTGCAGTCAGTGTATTTGGGATATACCCGAGAGTGTTCCTGCTGCCATAGGAAATTGCTCCCCAGACAATGACTTCAGGTATAGGTCCGGTGTGTCTACGTCACAGACAGTTTGGTCGCAGGCGTTTCCCTGACTCCTTCTGACCAATATACGGCTATCATTGGCACCAAGGTACAGAGAGAGAGAACCTGTTTTTCATCAGAAAACGCAACTGATTTTCACTCCACCTCACAGTCAGCTCTGACTTGACGCCACTGGAGTTGACACCACGCAAAAGGCAATGCACTGGAGTCAGTGGAACACACGCTCAAGTGTGCCTGGTTAGAAACTGTCCTTGAAGTAATGATTTTTAACAGTTTGTTGCGTCACTGTAGTACCAACTGTGGCTCTAATTTCTTCCGCAGAAGCAGTACCATGCACCACAGGCATTTACGTAAATACGGAGGCCTTCCGACTCTGTAGTACCTAGAGGTTGGTTTCTTGAGCAGTACCATCCCTTCGCCCCTGATTCCCACAATCATGCACAGTGGATATATTCCGGCCAAGTCTTTATGCAATATCACGGAATGAAAATCCACCCTCTCGTAGATCTATTACACGAGCTCGGTAAGCTATTAATAATGGCTTTTATTCGTCTTTTTAAAATTATTCTTGGCTAACAGTAATTGAATTCCTTCGAATTTTGCAGACAAATAAAGTTCACGAACTTTAACAGCACGCATTTAAGGCATACGTGAGTTTTAGTGGTACTAGGGCCTAACTTGAGCTCCTAGCAGGAAATTTGAAATTATGCCATATTTCAGATGTATAAACATGCCGACCAAATTTCGTTTATCTAACAAGTTATTTTTGGTTCGTTTTTTCTGTCGATGAATGTATATTTATACACTTATATATACGATACCGGTGCATTACAAAGAAACGAAGCAATTCTGCCTTTTCTCTTATCATATAGCCACAAAGACTAGGTTATAAATTATTTATGGTTATCTAGGGAAGAAAGAACTTCATTCGTAGTAGGATTGCAATACAAAATATTTAAATTTACATTATAATTTAAAATTAGTGGTTTACAGGGCAAACTAACAAACATGAAGTATTGATTTTAAACACAGTAAAATGAATTTATATATTACCAAAAAAAAATGTTTATATATAATATTATACGTTCATTTTTTTTTGCAAAAGTTTATTTTATTCAATATCTTTTATAAAGAGTAGCTATAAGGAAATATTTTTATTATGGCAAAATTGTTTGAGACCAATTTCTGTTTTGGGTTATCGTATGCCACTTAAATTAAAGTTTAAGTTTTGATGCTGAAAATTGGAAAATCTGTTCTTTAATAAAGATTTAATGAAATATTTTCTTAAAATTAGACATTTATCGATAATATAAAGATATATTATTTGAAAACTTCTAAGAAAGAATCGCGCATAGCGAGTTTCCACTATTATTAGGAATATGTGCTAAGTAAATGTCCTTAAATTAAGGTGGTAGTGAGAATTTTTCTACATCTCTGTTTAATAGAAATCTTGGTTTACTCTTTTTGGGAACTGAGTGTTATTTGCAATAAATAGTGTTTTCTTCGTCTGTGAAGGTAATTAATTATATTTAGCTGTAACGCTTTGGAGACGAATATTCCCTTCTTTCATTTTTCTATTTATTGTAGTTTTTATTTTATCAATTTAATTACCAATGCTTGCGATTGAAAAAAAAATACAAGAGACGTAATGGTTAAACTTTAGGAATTTTTTGGTGTTGTTTTAAAAAAATGGAGCTTTTCATTTTAATTGGATTTTTTTACGTATTTATCTAACGTTTTTCCAACATTGAATTTTTCCTCCTCTGTAAATGACCTGCACTTTACGGTAGATACAGAACACATTTCTGTGTGAGACTGCTTCTCATCGCAATCAATCTCTACCAAACGTTTTCGCCACAAATTCAAGCTCTCAGGTTACTCTTGATGATCTGATTACAGATCTTGGTATTTCCAAGCTGGAATGTTGGACTCGAGTAATAAGAAAAAATTTTATTGATCAAAAATACCTCTTTTTATTGGTACAGGAATCAAGAAAAAGATTCTATTAAGCATACTTTGAGGAAGACGAGAACCTGATCTAGTTTTCATGTATTCCAGAATTTATGTGCAAATATAATATCAACTACGATAAAAATTAATGGAGGTTGTTTATAGATTCATTGAAAAGTATTCTTAAGGTTGTCTTTCCTCATCATGGAAACCAGTATTCATCTGTACTAGTTGGCCATTTGGTGCATGTACAGAAGCATTATGAAAACCTGACTTATGGCCTCAACAAAATAAAATATGCAAACCACTGTTGGACCATTTGAGGTGATTTGTATGTTTTCTCCATGCGTTTTGGTCAACAAAGCAGGTATAAAAAATTTCCAAATTTCATTTGTAAATGAAGCAGCTGGGATAATGCTCTACATTGAGTCGAAACAGAATGGTCGAAGAAAATCTTAAGCTTAGTTGAGCTGAATAATGTATTGTTAACCGCTCTTCGTTTAAAATTAGGTGTAATAAAGTTGTTTGCAATACTATTTCAGAATTTGGTGATTTTTTCACATACCTGTGCAAAAAGCTTCCAAGTTTATCCAAAGCCAAGTAGAGAAAGAGGGGATCTGTGGTGAGGTAGATATCCGGAATCTTATGAAGGATAAAGAATTTGAGACTTCCATGGCAACATATGACACAGAAACTTGGGTTGGTTGGGTCAAAATACATTTTCCTTCACTTAACTCCGGACATTTCCCTCGCAAACTTAGCCACTCATTTTGAGATTAATCGTTTTTTTGGGAGTACTGCTACCGCCCAACATTTCCGTTACCTTTTGTTATTCAAACTGCATAAGTTGAATACAAAATTTGAATATTTAAGAATACAAATTTTAGGGTGAGGTATATAATATCAATTTTGGAGTTTTCATTTACTAAGGACTAAATAGACTTTCTGTTTAATCCAGACACACAGATTCACTAAAATAATGTACAAGACTTTCAGAAAATCAAATTGTATGAAATGCTTACTGGTTTATTTGCATATAGGGACATTAATTTAAGTTGAATCAATATTCATTAAGCCAGGTAAAGGAATTTTAGAAATTTACTAACTTTTAGAAAATATACACACAATATATAACTAGTTCTTACTTAACTATTATTAGTATACAGGAATACTGAATCTTCAAACATACGGTGTTGCTTGCGAATAAACGAGCGAGGTTAGATTACAGGTTCTCTAAGCGTTCTATCTAACGTCAACAAAATGAACGCACTTGTAGAGGGTTCAAGAGCGGCATTTTTTAATCTTTACAGAGAACGTAAACACAAGTAAAAACTCATGTCGCTATTTTATCAAATCAACTGCCGGTCTTAAATAAGAACAGAAGTCTCCAGTAGGAAAATTAGCCCAGAGATTAGGCAGTAGATGATTGGAAAAGGGTTGTGTGGTCCGAAGTGTAAGTGAATCACGTTTTCAATCCCACTATACAGTTAACAAGGTACGGATATAGAGAAAAAAATCAAAAAACTATAGACCCTATCTGTATTGTTACAATTCTACAAGCTGGTAAAGCGAATATTATGGGTTGGAGTTGTATTCAATGATTTATAAAGAAGAATGTCTAGATGCTTAAGTTAATTTAAAAATTATCCCCACGTCAATAAAAATTGTTGAGCTAATGGTGTACATTGCCGATGATAGATATCTTCAGCAAGTCAATGCCTTTTACTAGACATTTGGCATTGTCTCCACACATGACTCCAAGCGTATGACACACTTTACATTGCTTAGTGTCCTGCATAATCCCCATATTTCAACTTAATTGATAATCTCTGAATTGATATCGAACGTAGGACTAGGCTGTAGGATCTAGTACCATCGACTCTGAAGAAGTCGGGAAATTCAATCCATTCAACATGGTCTCATACTTCTTATATTACCCACCAATATCTCATACGTATAGTCCATGTAAAAAAGAATTAATTTAGTATTAAGAACAAAAGAGGTGGCTCAATATTGTATTGAAGGGGTTGTCATAGTAATTTCACATCTAAGGATGCATAGCGATAGTTTTATACAAAAAGGTACTCAAAAGTTATCCGTCTAGCATTGTTTCCTATATTGTAAAAGTTTTTTCCTTGTTTCATTTCTTAGAATGTTATTTAGTGGTTGAAGATAATATTCTCTACATGATGTTCAAAATGAATTTCAATACTATAGATTTTATATTTCTTTTGAAAAAAAAAATTTTAAAAATCGTTTTGCGTAAATTATGGTTCCTGGAAAGCGTCTTAATTATAACACAATCAATGGAATATTTGTTACATCATTAAACGAACATATTCGTTCGAAAAAAATGCTTAGTTTTACAGCTGAAAAAATTTATATTCCATTGTCCAATTAAGTTGATTTAAAACGCTCCTTAAAAGATAAATAACTTGAAAGATTTAAATATAAATATACTTTTGGAAACAGGCATTTATAATGCAATGCAATTTAAGAAAAATATTCACCACTGTTATCAGAAAGTCATTATAAATAAAACTTGAATTAGTATGGTATGATTCCAATGCAATGATAAGAATGGTTTCGTGATCTCTCAGCGCCTATTTTTGGCAATGAGTAGTGCTTAAACAGAAGCGAGAAATTTAAATTTTTTTCATTTTATTTAGAAGCAGTGGAATAAGCTTTTCTCAGCTTCATTACCAATTGAAGCTGAGTGGTAGCTTTTCGTGCTTCCGCGCCCCATATTCGGGGCTCAGATCCCAGGCGGGGCAAGGTCAACTCAACCTTTCATTCTGTCAGTGAGTCGTTAAAAGAGTACAAGGTTTGCTTGGGAACTAAGGATTAGGGGTTTTCCTTTCAGACTGACCACCTGACCGGAACATATGCTCATGCGCCTCAGCGCTCAAGGTCACGTTTACTGAGATGGTCACAGTAGGCATTGTACCTCATGGGTTATTGAGCCCCTGAGCTTAATTCAGTTTAGATTTATTAGAAAATTTAAGCCCCCAATAAAGTGCTGAGATCACTGTTCAATATCCACTTGATTTCTTTCTTTCTCTTTCACACCTAAGAAAGTGAATAAGAAGATTAACCATACTAAAAGTTCGATTGATTGATTGAATATTAACGTCGCACTGTTCAGCTACACGAGGGCTTTTGGCGACGGACCACGTAATTTTGAACCATGGTCAAGTGACGTGGACGACACCTGAGCTGGCACCCCCCTCTCCTAACTACCACACCACACCAACGGGAGGACGTTTCAGCTCTCGACAGATTTAACGTGCATCGCTGCCCTACACGGCGGGTCTTTAGTGGTACTGGGCTCGATCCCGTGACAAAGCAAGCCACAGTCCGATACCTATACCACTCGGCTACCGCGGCCACTAAAAGTTCGAAGAGTTATGCTTTGGATAGTATGAACATGAGATTCCCAAAATCTGAGTGGTAGTATTTTTAAACAGATTACTCTAGTGCTTCTCAAACTTTCAATATTTGTGACCCAATATTCAATCATATAATTCCTCGCCCCCCAAACACTTCCTTACAATAACAACGTATTGAATTCTGTAATACTATACTTTGACGCTAAAACTATTTCGACTTCAACCTCTTAAGTGCTACTAGTTTATATAAACGTCCCCCTCAGCCGAAATGTTATTTGCTTTTGACGTATATATACGTCTTTCCGAAGTACGATCTTTTCTGTGCACTGTTATCGATAAAATTATTCCATAGGCTTTGGACTGCAATAAATTGACATCGACAGTGATTGTGAAGGAATTATTTACTTCAAAGAAGGCTTTTTGCTTATTTATTCATTTTCATCCCCCCCATTACATCACATAGATGTACCTACGTGGAAAACGATGGTATTGGAGAGTGAATCGCGTAACTTTAAATCGGCATTTAAGGGATTAATTATAAATCGTACACAAATTATCAAGATAAGTGTTGATTTTTGGATATGATTTTATACATGGCAAGACCATGGGATCACTGGTAATTATTAAACTTGTTCTCATAGTATTGTTGAATTAATCATGAAATGCATTGTGCAGTACTGATACATTTTTAAGTTTATTATATCTGCGTACATGTGTATTTTATATTTTCAGAAAGTTTTTTGTTTGTTTACTTTCAGTAAATTAATAATTTTTAAGTAATTTTTTTTGTTTACTGTTTTTAAATATTCTCGCGCCCTCCTCGTAGAGTTATGATGGCCCTTCAGGCGAGGCACGTTCCACTGTTTGAGGAACACTGGATTACTTCTAATATATGTAGATTTAAGTACTGATGGCTATTGAATATTTTCAAGTATATTCTAATTTTATGCACCTTCTGGAAAAATCCAATCACCTTTTGAAGAAGTTGTGGATTTTATCCAGAAGACCCTAAAATACTTCAAAATTTCTGAGGATAGCTTTCCCAGAGTAGTAATTTCTTCTGACCCTCAAGGGGCAATACAAGCTCGGCAATACAAGCTATTAGCTTTTTGCGTTTTCCATCATCCCAGGAAATTGCCCAATATAAGCATTATTTGAAGTAGCAGGCCTTAAACACGAAGCATATTGTCTTCCAGTGGATACCTGACCCCAATTTTATTTTTCGTAAGTAGCAGGCCAATTAGCTCTAAAAAAAGAGCTTATGGATACACAAATCAGCTTCTTCAGCCTTATCTTTCTATTCTATCAAGCAAAAATTCAAATATTTGACAGCAAAGTATGCTAAATCCCTATTTAGGATAGGATCAAACAAAAAAGCTGGAAAATGGAGAATCTATTAAGTATTCCAATCAGTTCTTGTCAAGAAGCAGTTGAGCAATTCTGGCTGCTGACTGAACAAGACTGCTTGTTAAAGCATATCCATCGTATTGGAAAATGGTTTAGTCCTATTGATGGGAGGTCGCCGGTCCCCAGGGATTGCTACTGTAATTTTTATATCTGCCCTGTTGTTGTTTACAAGGAAAGGAATTTCTTGGGTGCGTCTCTTACCCCACCGAAAAGGGTGACGTGTTCCCACGCCTCGAAGAAGGCATTGCACCCATAAATACATCATGATATGAGGTGTTTTTGGGAATTTCCCGCGCTTGGGGGATGTCATTGACCGGGAGAGGATATCCTTCCGCTGACTCTAGACCCATCAGAAAAACTGATTGAATTACTGTAAAGAATCCGCTCCAGAATACAGGAGCAAACCGCCTTGGAATAATAGCAGATGCACCCCGAATTGTCGGACACTTTTGACTCTCTCGGGGCTTATCTCACACACCTACTTGGTCTGACACGTCCCTTCCAATACCGCAGTTGGGGACTCTCCGGGCACCACCGTCATGACTCCTCTCTCTCGATCTCTATCAGTTAAGTAATGTTCTGTTATGTATCTCTTTATAATTTAACGTAATTTCAATCTTATTGTTTTAAAATAAATTAATGATTAATTAGAGAAGGTCTTTTATTTAGCGTACAGTTTATTTGTCTTTAAAAGATCTAATGTTTAAACGTAAGCTATAGTGTGACGCCTCCGGCCTTGTTTGTCAAACAGAAAGAAAAATGGCGCCTTGTTTTAGATTTTCGGAAACACAACGAAATAACCTTGACTCAAGACTTCGTTATATCAACATTGGACGACATTTTACATGAAATTTCGGGTTCAAACTATTTTTCGGCATTAGACATGAAGTCAGCATTTAATCAAATTCCACTACACTTTGCGGACAGGCATAAGACGGCATTCTCTACTCACGACGGTGATAAATATCAATTTAACAGATTATGTTTCGGTTTAAAAAACTCGCCTAAAGCTTTTCAATCAATCGCACAGGAGGTCCTAGGAGATTTATTACACCACGGAGCTTTGGTTTATATAGACGACATTATCTTATTCACTAAAACTATAGATGAACATTTCGAACTATTGGGTGAGGTTTTTGAACGCTTTGAAAGAATCCACTTAAAATTTAATCCGAGTAAATGTCAGTTTTTAACAAAAAGTTGTAAATTTTTAGGGTTTGTAGTAACGCCGGAAGGCATTGTTATAGATAAAGATAAGTCCGTATCAATTAATGAGTTTCCAGTTCCAAAGGATCAAAAACAAATTAAATCTTTTTTAGGGTGCTGTAATTTTTATAGGAGATATATCAAGAATTTCGCGAAACGTGCACTTCCCTTAACGAATCTATTGAGAAAAGACACTCCATTTGAGTGGACATCCGAAACGCAGGAGGCATTTGATGATATTAAGAAAGCCATATTGAATCCACCGGTCTTGGCACTACCTGATCAGAGCGCAGAGTTACAAATAACAACGGACGCTTCTTCTCGTGGCATTGGGGCAGTTTTAGAACAAAAATATCCTAACTCTGAAGTCAAACCTTTATATTTTTTTCTAAGAAATTAAATCCATCACAATCGAAATATAACGCAACGGTTTTAGAATTTTTCGCGATATATACAGCATTAAATTTTTTAGACCTTTCTTGTTAGGGCAGAAAATTTAAGGTTTTTACCGATCATAAGCCTCTCGCAGGATTTCTTTCTAATAAAAATCCCTCTTCCAAAATCTTGCGTTGAAAATTGGCTCTGAAGAATTTAAGGGCAGTCGGAAACCTCTATACCGACAATGTTAAATTGGCTGTTTTCGAGGAACATTTTCTCAAAATCTGTTATATGTACATGCTTGAAATTTTTCATATAATTAAAATACACATTTCTCATTATACTCAAATGAGCTTTTAGCTAATTTTGAATTTTTTCATGCTAATTTATAAAATATTTTATCAAACATAGTTTACGTTAACCCGTTTTTCACATAAAAAATTTGTAAAAATAAATTTTGGGGTTTTTTACAAAAAGCTCATTTCAGTATATATTAGCCATCATTATAAATATATCATAAAAATTTACATACCTGTGAACAGTAGTTTCTAAGAAAAGGAACATCGAACATCAAAAATTGACATTTTGAGAAAAATTGATTTTAACGTATAATTACTTTTTAGTTAAAACATGCCAGCTCCATATTCTAAATCATCAGCATTTTTAGTAGCTCATCATCTTCTTTCTTCCTTTTAAGTCTTTTTCCTTCCTAACTTCCTTTGTTTTTTGTAAACAATAGTATTTTGCTCGTAACAGCCTCTGTTTGTCGAGGCACTCCATCGCTTGTACCGTGTAATCACCAGGCTCAATACACATTTTTCTCAAAATTTCTAGTTTTGATACATTCCCCATATTAAATGAGGAAACTGCATCATATGTACCCAGTGACAAAACTTCTAATTGTACAAATGTTTTCTTCGATACACGAGACCATATTACATTATTTACACTTTCGTTAGATTTTGCGTACCTCCATGTAAACACTTTTTTAGCAATTCTGGATTAGCTAAATCCCTAAAAACATGTCGCATGGCCTCCACAACATCCACAGGTAAACTATTTTTGTGATGATAAGTCTCCCCAAGCAATTCTGTTTTTTAAATTTGCACCACGTATCTGAATCAGAGGGACAAAATCCATGCTGAGGTTTTTCATCGGTTGATAGCTTGTGTAAAAATATTGCCCATATGGCTTGTTGCATGTCCTTCACGCTAGACAAATTTCTGCGGATAGCTAGACCATAATATGCTTGCAGACGGTCGATTTCGCCTCTGTCAATCTATTTCTTCCGCATAAAGGCTTTCCGTCAGAAAGTTTTTTGTCCTCTCATCTTAGTTTTCAAGCGTCGAAGACGTGTCCCCATTCTTTTCATAACATGACCTATGCATTCTAATTTCTCGACAGAGCAATGGTCACCATATACTTTGTTCTCGACAATAGAAGTAAACGCTTTGGAGTCTCCATCTCCTAAATATTTTGTGTACCGAACATTGTAGAGAGACTGGGAACGCTGAAAAATGGATAGAGCTCCAGCTACTTCCATCTTACCGCTGTAGCCTTCAAAATTTCTCTTACAATTTTGAAGATGCTTGGTTTTGTTCGGACAAATACAATGTTTTGAAAAAACTTCGACATCTATAACTTTGCCGGTATCAACACTTGTGACTGTCACCAAGCCATTCTTCGAAGAAAACCACGCTTCTGCCAGCTACCATCAACAGCAACAGCAAGGTCCCTTTTCCCATCATTTTCATCAACAGCTTCACGAACAGCTTCTGCCATACTGTGTTCACAGGTTTCTCTTGTTGCCTGCAGTAAAATGTGGTTGTACTTTGAGAATTTTGTGGGTGGCGGGGAAGATTCATGATACCGCAAAACATCCTAGCAGACTCAGCACCTTTACCTATGCATCGCATAGCTTACACTAGCCGGGTATTCAGTTCGTAATTCTCAGAACTATCGCATTTCTTGAGTTAAAAAAAAGTATAGTTATATTTACAAGAAGGACATTTTAAGTGAAACTTCACAGCTTCACCACAGTTACTTTCACTGAGGTGCAACCTGAGTCCTGTTTTTTCACACTTTATACATTTTACAGCTTCAAAAAACACACAAGCCAAAAGGTTAATGTCCACAATAACATTTCTGAAACCAGAAAAGCCTCATCCGAATATGAAATATCCATGTTTACAATTTTTCTCTCACTGGCAGATGGTTCAGTTTCATTAGTACAAAGCTTTGCACCATCAGCACAATTTTTTTCATCAGCAGAGTTCTTTGGAACAGTAGAATTGCTTTCACCACAACCATCATTACTTTTATTACATCTTCCTTTATTAAAAACTCCTCTTCGTTTCTTAAATACTTTAGTCGATGCTCTAGGCATAGTAAAATCGATATATTATAGCAATTTTTTTGAAAGTTTAATCTGAATAATGTTAAAGAATACTTGCGAGTTCAAAATTACAACGCAGTTTTGAAAGTGTAAACAAACACTGATTTGACCGTTAAAAATACAGTGAAGTTTCAAATGGGTTAGGAAATAAAATAATAAAAGGCTCAATTTATACAATAAAAGATAAATGTTTTGATTTATACCAGACGCTCAACTTTTAAGCCAAAACAAAAACTTTGTTTACTTTTACGCTTGTCAAATGGGCGTGGCCCAGTTTCAACGATTATTTAAAAATAGGTTTTTAGGGCTTCTACTTACCCTAGAGGTTAAAGTAAGGTATTTTTAGAAAGGTTAAAATCTGTACTATGTGGAAATGTAAAAATCTCAAATTGTCAAAAATCAAATTTTACCTTTCCGACTGCCCTTAATTACGACATACACTACATCAGGGGATCCTTAAATTCAGTCGCAGATCATCTTTCTCGTTATATTAACAACATCACAATAGCTTTACCGGACTCTAAAGATATTATTAATATGCAACGCGAAGACTCTGTTTTAAGAACTATCATACAAAAATTGATCAAATTGATGTTAGTCCACAAATCAGCAACTATTTTATTAATGGGGAAGATTTGTTATGTCATTTGTCCAAGCGCCCCTCGAGATCACCCAGGTCTAACACCACTAGAAAGCAAGTTTTGCATTCCACATTGTCTAAAAGCTAAAATTCTCGAATCCGTTCATTCAGAATATGGAGGACATCTCAAATTTTTTAAAACATACCATCGACTCAGCGAAAACTTCTTTTGGCATAACATGTACAAAGACACTAAAAATTTTGTTCGTTCTTGTACCATATGCTTATCTCGAAAAAACGCCTTTAAAATCCCGCCTGCACCCCATCAACTTGTTGAACAAAGTACTGAACCAGGAGAAACGTGTCATATGGATATTTTCGGTCCCTTAAAAACCACGCTTAAAGGTAATATATATATATATATATATATATATATATATATATATATATATATATATATATATATATATATATATATGTTTTATCTATGATAGATGCATTCACAAAATATATTCATATCGTTCCACTTCCGGATATTAGGTCCAGTACGATTTCAAAAGCTTTCTTTGATAATTACATTGTACACAGGGGTTGCCCACATAAATTAGTCGTAGATAACGCTACATATTTTAAGAGTTCCAAATTTGTTGAATTTTGCACAGTCATGGGTATTCAAAAAAGGCACATATCAAGTTATTCCGCTCACGCCAACGGTAGGGTAGAGAAACCCTATCAATCGCTAGCCAATATCCTTGCATCAATTTCACAAAACACAAACGATTGGGATGAGCAACTCCCGCACACCATGTTAGCATTAAATTCAGCGATTCATGAAGCTACATACACATCTCTCTTTTTCCTAGAGCATGGCAGAGATATTCGATTATCCTACACTTACGAAAAGAATTCCGATACACCACAAAATAAGTATGAATATGTCGAGAAACTTTTACCGTCTTTGTGGAGCATACTTTCAATAAAGTTTTAAATAATCTAAAGGATCAGGAGGCATCACATGTTGAATTGAGTACGAGAGCGACAAAACAACATCATTACGATTACAAAATCGGGTCCTTTTGTTTTATAAAGACGCCTAACATTAAATCTAATTTATCTCCAAAACTCAGACCTAAGTTCGAAGGTCCTTACAGAGTGATAGAGCGTTTTTCTAATGTCAATTATAGGGTGCAACATGTAGAACAATTGAGGAAAAGATTTAACACGCATGTCAATCGGATTATTCCATTTATTAAGAGATTTTCATATTTGCATTTGAAAAATTTGGATGATTTACAACCAGACGAGACGGAGGTTAAGGGTATTGTTCCAGGTCCACGGTATAATTTAAGGGCTCGTGCAGGTAATTCGGCTCGTTAATACATTTCCGCGCTAAAATTTTTTGAAGGAGACTGAAATTTTTTTTACAATTTTTACACTTTGTCAATTCGGGAGCACACATTGAATGGTACCTGTCTCATAGTTGCACCTTGTTTTATGTCATGTTTGATGTTTTAGAGAGATCAAATTTTGTACTTAGTTTTTTTTTCTGATGAATTCCAGTTCAATTTTTTTATGCAGTTTGTTTTATGTCTTGATTTTATGCTTAAATGACATAGTGTTGTTTATCAATTTTAACTCTAGATAAAATATTTTTATGCTGTGTGATTTGTGCAATATATTAAATAAATTTTGTGTAATGCAAGTGTTATTCAATGATAATCATGTACGTACGTCAATTTTTAATTTTAGTAATTTTAAGCTTTAATTTATGTTTGCGGCAAAAGTCAAATTTCGAGGTCTCTGGACACCTGTCATGAAATTTGAATGTTGTTACGATACATACATATTTGAAATTTTTTTTCTCATCTATTACATAATTTGTGTTGTTATTATTATCTAGTAATTTTAATTTTTTCATACAAAAGGTTCTTTTATTGAATAACTTAGTTTATGCTGATTTGATTGTGTATAACTGTGTACTTTCTGGTTAAATTTTGATTTTGCATAGAAGATTAATTTTTTTTGGTAACGGCATTTTGTTAGAATTAATTTATTGCTAAATTGTGTTGGTGTATTAATTTTAAGTGGTTGTGTATTACTAAATGATGATAACATTGAATTTATGCTTGTTAAGATATGAATAGAGATGGTTGTTTGAATATTTTCTATAAGAAATTAGGTTGAAACTTTAATAATTTTTTTTATGTGAGATGATTGCTAACTTTGACTTAAAATTTTCTTGTGTTTCCGTTAGGTGTTTCAATGCTCATCTAATTTCTGCGTTGTTTGTTTTGCTATAGATTTGGAATTTTTTGTTGTTGTTTATTCAGGGGTTTAGATTAATTGTGGTTGTTAAATTAATGTGCAGTCAATAATTGTGTCTCGCTTGTGTGCTAAACTTTACTAGGAATTGAAGGTTTTGTTTGTCGAGATAGTATTCTGTTGGTTTAGATTAATTGGGGTTGTTAAATGAATTTGCAGTCAATAATTGTGTCTCGCTTGTGTGCTAAACTTACTAGGAATTTTAACGTTTGGTCTATCAAAATGGTAATTTTTTTTTTGTCGTTGATGCTAGGCTTACATGTGTTGATTTATGTTATCGCGTGGGTAGATTATTTAGCCGAGTGTTGATGTTGATTCAATTTTTTTGTTCTGGATTTTAATACGCAGTTCTGCTTGGTATTTGGTAATAAGCCTTTTTTTTTTTTGTTGTTGGTCAGCTAATGGTGTTGAAAATGTTTCGTCCATTCGTTTCGAAAACGTGGGGAGAGCTTTTGTCTGCACCCTTTTTCGTCCGTAATCCCCCCACGCGATCCGGTCAAGGGCGGAATACTGTTTGTTGATTGGACATTCTGTTTCTTGGTTACTACTTTTTCGCAGGGACTCCTCCCCGCGGGCGGCATCAGTTCAGGGGTGGAATTTTTGGATGTCGGATTCTTGCCGCCTTAGGAGGGGTTTTCCCCTCGCCCCCACTGCTGTCGCGACAGAGGGAAGAGACTAAGCAAAATTTTTCCAAAGGGTGTTCGTTTTTTCCTTCCCCCCTTGTTTCCTGTTTTACTTTAGGGTGCTGTTGCTATGAGATTCGAGTTCCATGATTTTTTTTTCTGGTTTGAAAATGTTGAAAGAGGATTGGGTGTGAATTTTTTTTTGTTGTTTCACTACTTGTTTAAGGAGTTAGATAAGTTTGAGTTAGGGATTTCGTGGAATATTTGAGAAAGTTATTTGAAGGAGATAGATAAAGTTTGCACTGATGAATTTGGTGAAGAATTGGGAAAGTTTTTTTTTTCATGGAGATAGATAAGTTTGCGTTCGAAGTACGTTTATTCAATAGTTGTTTTTATGGAAATGGATAATTGAGTTGAAAAGAAAGTTATATGGTTTATTTGAGAAAATTGTTTGATGTACAGAAGGATATTTTGATTTAAGGATTTTGGAGCAAGGGAAATTGAGTTGATATAATTATACGGTATAATTGAGAACGTTGTTTTGATGTAGATAGGGTAATTTGAGTTAATGATTTGTACGATTTCGAGTAATTAAGTTGATGAACATAGATAAGTTGAGTTAATGATTGTGAGGTATATTTAATTATGTTTTGAAATGCATTTAGGAAAGTTCGAGTTGAGGATTATGCGAGATTTTGTGTACATAAACTGATAAGCGTAGATGGTTTTAGTTATTGGTATTGTAGAGAAGTCGATTAATTATTTGGAAGTTGCAGATAAGTCTAGCTAGTGTTATTGAGTACGTGAGATTTTGTGTACATAAGTTGATGAGCATAGATGGTTTTAGTTAATGGTATTGTGGAGCAATCGATTGATTATTTGGAAGTTGCAGATAAGTTTAGTTAGTGTTGTTGAGGCATAAGATGTGAACGATCTGAGATAAAGGCAATTTTTGGATTATCGAGGAATCATTTTAAGGTTACTGAGAATTTTAGGTTGGTGTTATAGAATTATAATTGAGTTATTAATTAGAGGATTTTCGATGAATTGAGTTAGCGGTATTGTTGTAAATCGAAGATCTTGTGTTTTTTTTTCGTGTTTGTATATTTGTTGCGCGTATAGTGAAACATTTTGAGTTTTTTTTTTTATATATTATCTGGACTTGATACATTGTATTACGAAGATTGTTAAAAAGTTATGTTGATTAGTTTAGCGATATTTTTTTATCTTGGAATTTATGTTTAATTATGTGTAACACTTGCAATAATTTTCTTTTAGTTAAATTACTTTACTCTGTATGTGTCGCCTCATATGACTTGGGTTGCATATCAATTTTATGTTTTAATTTTTTTTTCTGAAATTTTCAACTGCACTTGTGATTTCTGGAATTCATTTCTCAAATGGAAATTCGAATGTATTGAATGTGGAAGAATTTTTTTTTTCTCCTTAAATTTATTTTAAACAGTATTAATCGATATAGTTATTTTTTTTTTACAATCGGATTTGCAATTTTTTTAGTCTTAATTCTGCACTCTGTTTCTTGTGTTGGCGGTTGCCGGCGATCGTCATATCGCAGGAAATGGGATGTTATGTTTTGTTTTGTTTTGCTTTTGTACACTTTGGGGGTGCATACTGATCACATGCGCACTCATAGTTGCAATTCTAAATTTAATCACAGTATTTTTTTTTCTTAATTTCATTTATAATCAATGCTTGTAGTGAAATTTTTTTTTAAAATTCCTTAGGCTACTCAGCATTCTTGCAGGTTATAGAATTTTTTTTTATCATTTATACGATTCGTTAATTTATAGAATATTAATTTGCAAATCTGAATTAATTACATTAATTTTTTTTTAAACTTTCAATTGTAACCAATGCGTGTAGTGAATTTTTTTAATTTCTTAGGCTATTAAGCATTCCCGGAGGTTATAAAAAATTTTTTCACCTATGCACACCCATTGTTTCAATTTCTAATTTTTCACTTTAAATTAATTTTTTTTTACGAAAGATTGTTATCAATGCTCTTAGTGAACCATTGCAATTTCTTATGTTTTGAGTATGTGAAGAGTTCTGCCAGTATTTTTTTTTGAGTGGTCTGGACATTCACTTCACATTAGTCGTGTCAAGATTTCGATGTTAAACGATTATGAGGTGTCTGTTTCTGGGTGCCACGCTTGAATTGTATGTAAATGTTTTCACTTGCGTTTATTTCTTATCAATGTATTTTGTTCAATACTCCTAAGTGTTGTTATTGTGAGTTGCGCAGTTGTTAGATACGCAAATTTTGGATTTTTACGTGTTATTTGTCTTAATATTTTTTATTATTTAGTGGCACACGATTCTTTGTGATTGTTTAATTAATTCTATTTGTCAGTCTGTGTCTGATGTTTTTGTGAATTGTTTGGTCGATCCATTCAGTGAAATTTTTTTTCTCCTCTTCGTACATTAACGTCATTGTACTTGTTGATGGTTAATTTGGTTTTCCCTCACGGAATTGGGTAGGAACTTCAGAAATTGATTGTATTTTTTTTTACATTCTTATTTTTATTTTATGAGCGGTGAGAGGAGTTGGAGGTTAGTGCTTGGAGTCTTCGACGGCAGTCAAAAAGAGCCAAGTTTTATTTTTTTTTAATACTTTGTTTCATTACTAATATGGTTTCCCTGGGAGACAAAGTTTGTTTTTTTTATTTTTTTGCAGTTTAGCAGATTTTTTTAGAAATATGGAAGCGATGATTGAGCTGCGGACACCATAAAAGAGTATGGACAGAACCCCTACAGGATTCAAACAGCACCGGAATACGAACTACTTTCACAGTGAGATTACGACGCTCCAGACAATTTTTTTCTCTACCATCAAGACGTGGACAGCTGTTTGTGAACCGGGAGTCTGTGAATTTTTGGACTTTTATATTGACATTTTCTCCACGAATTTTCTTTTATTGGATGTGCCGACGCTAGGCCAATTTTATATTTATATTTACTTACTGAGATTTTTGTTTTTCATTCATTCTAGTTTTGTTAATCTGAAAGAGGGGAGGAGTGATGGGAGGTCGCCGGTCCCCAGGGATTGCAACTGTAATTTTTATATCTGCCCTGTTGTTGTTTACAAGGAAAGGAATTTCTTGGGTGCGTCTCTTACCCCACCGAAAAGGGTGACGTGTTCCCACGCCTGGAAGAAGGCATTGCACCCATAAATACATCATGATATGGGGTGTTTTTGGGAATTTCCCGCGCTTGGGGGATGTCATTGACCGGGAGAGGATATCCTTCCGCTGACTCTAGACCCATCAGAAAAACTGATTGAATTACTGTAAAGAATCCGCTCCAGAATACAGGAGCAAACCGCCTTGGAATAATAGCAGATGCACCCCGAATTGTCGGACACTTTTGACTCTCTCGGGGCTTATCTCACACACCTACTTGGTCTGACACGTCCCTTCCAATACCGCAGTTGGGGACTCTCCGGGCACCACCGTCATGACTCCTCTCTCTCGATCTCTATCAGTTAAGTAATGTTCTGTTATGTATCTCTTTATAATTTAACGTAATTTCAATCTTATTGTTTTAAAATAAATTAATGATTAATTAGAGAAGGTCTTTTATTTAGCGTACAGTTTATTTGTCTTTAAAAGATCTAATGTTTAAACGTAAGCTATAGTGTTACGCCAACAGAATAATAGAACCGGGTTTTATTTAAAATGGATCGAACGAAATAAATTAATCAATTTAACTTAAGTTAAACCGGCGTCGCATTACTATATATCATCTATGTGATTCGGGAGATCAAATTAATAGGGATCGGGTTTTTATTCGGCTTTTTTTACCCTCCCACTCACAACACACACTTCTAAGAGAATGTTTGCGATCGGTATCAAGGATGGAAAAACGTGTGTAGTTCTACATTTTTAGTTCTCTTTCTCATTTTTTTTATATTTGTTTATTTTGACAGGAACACTTTAAAATTTTGAAAGTTTAGTAGTGGTGCTACTGGCAGTGTAAAACTTCGTTACATATATTGTAAGATAATTCCTGTAAATGTTTGCTTCGAGACCAGAGAAATTAATTTGATCTGCGCATTTGAGTTCTTATTCTACTTAAAATTCATTTCTTACAGAAGTTAAAATCTATTGCAAAGAGTTAAATAATCTGTTGTGTTTCGTTTGTTTCAGGAAAAGGGGAGGAACTATCTCCTCCCCCTTTTTATCCTCTTTAATGAGGTATTCTGAAAGAAAGCCTTATTTTTGTATTGATATCTTGAATTTAGAAATGATGTTTACCTAAATTTAATGAAGGCAGACAGTTTATTTTTGATCAAACATCGTATTTCTTGTCAATGGTTTATGTTAATCATCTTTTTTTTTTCTTCTTGCGTTTGCTTTTTTGTCAGCTAAATATGCTTTTTGTATACATCACATGTGTTTTGTATCCAAACCTTTATTTGAGGGAAGTGGCATTATCCTTAATTTGTGGATAACAGGATATGTGTGTAAATTTGAATCGCAGAGAATTTCGTATACTTTGATCCAAAATTATATCAATATTTAAAGATAATTTCTTTGTTTATATAATTAGCAGTATAAAATTACTAAACTCTTGAAGAGAAGTTCCGACTCTCTTATAAAAACCAATTTACGAGTTTAGATTAAGTATTATCTTCCAATCTCATAGCAATTTTGTGGGATACTATTATTTTATTTAATTGGAAATATATTTAAATGATTTAGAGAGTATTGGTCATTTTTATTTTTTAGTTTCATCCTCACAACAAGCCGATATGGGAAGTCAAAACACATGTCAGATAAAAGATTCAGCATCTTTTAATCAATTTTAGGAAAGTTTTACTTTTAAATTGGTGAAAAAACTCACTCTTCAAAGAAAGTTTTTAACATTACATAGAGAGTTGCAGTTTCTAAGCCATTTTTTTGTTCCAAAATAAGCATTCATATTTATTTCAACTGAGAGAATAGCATCTTTGTTTGCCAAATGCCATTTTTGTAATATTTCAAGTATATTCATTTTAAGAAGAAGAAGATTTAAGATTTTAAGATTTTTACTAGAGTGAAATTGAGTATGTTCACCTCCCAGTGAGTGAGAGTATTAACTTTGGATTATAAGACAGCACGAAATCTATTAGCGATGGACATCTTCATCTGAAGAAAGATTTTCATCTTAAGGCAAAAAGAAACTTGAGTTTGAGGATTTTACAGGGCAACTGGGCAGCATCAGCAACCCTCAATTCCCTATTTGGAACTAAGAGCAGGCATTTTCTTGCGGACTTGGATACTTAGATGGAGATGTGGCTTTAGAAGAAGAACCAATTGGATCGGCACAGACATCTTAATGCATGGGCCAACTGGGGACCAGGCCTCATTTCATTCTCGATTCTATCTTAAGCAGATCATGATCCGGATAATTTTAATGGTCGCATATTCTTACACGTACCTATTTCCCGAAAAGCAGAGATATTCAAGCTTTTTGTCAACTGACAAAAATGGTAAAACTGTATTATTATGTGACAACCATTGACCAGGTCTAAGCCTAGCCCTAATACCATAAACAATAATTCAATTCCTTCAGTCAAAAAGCTGCCATTGGTCGAGTCGGTTTATGCTTTAAGATTGCGAGTCATGTACATTGTGTCGTCTGAGAAAAAATATGGTAGTGTGATATTTATTAATTAAAATAATTATTCCATTCACGTCACAGCTATTAATTACTGTATTTAGGTTGAAGGTATTGATATGATGGTTAGTTCATTATAGTCTGAATTATGTTGTTCGTGAGGGAGGAAATTACATCTGTTCTTTTCGATGGTTTCCAATGGACTTCTATGCCCTCCCTGTAATAAAATAATAAAAATAATAAATAAAAACGTAAAATAAAAGATTCCACTTCAAACTCTCATTAGCTACCTTTAATCCTATAACCAAATAAAAAAAGACGTTTTTAGAAGAGATTTTTTTACTATGTTTTATTAACCTCTAAAATACTACTTTTAAATATCATATATTTGACTTTCAAATTTACTGGTATGTTTTACTCCGTCTCTTTTCTTTTAGGAAAGTTGCAAATAAGATTTTTTTGTTGCTTTTTTACCATGTAAATGAGTTTTATGATACATGGATAAGCATATTGAGCACTCTGAAGGTGTATTAGACCAAGATGTATTTTTATGAGTATTCTGAAATAGATAATGCATAATGAAAAACGTTTTACACAATTATTTTATTATTTTACACAGACATCAATATTTTCATATTAAATACACTTTTAACATGGGAGTGGTCGCATGAGGCGCAGAGTCAACCCAAAATCACGAAATCGTTAATTCTGAGAAATCTGTTTATTCGTTAACATTGACCTTGACAGTATCCTCCTATTAGACAGTCTTAATGGGAACTAAATTGAATTGATCACAAATCTATCTTTTTTGGGAATGGCAAAAGTTTTTTTTTTATAATCAAGGTACTTGTTTTGATTGAATTCCCCGCATGACCACTTTTGTTAAAAAATATTTTCCATGAACATGCTACACTTCCCCCTATAAACAGCTTTGTGATTTTGATTGTTGTGTTGTACAACTTACTATAGTTTATAAATGTAAATGAGCAGAATTAAAAAAATGGACATGTGTGATCTCTATTGAAAGGAATTTGAAACTGACCAAGCAATTCAAGAACCTGCTGAAATAATGCATATTAATCAAGATGGCGAAAGTAAATATGAGAAAAACGATAGACATGAAACATTTGAGTTGAATTGAAATTTTCAAATGCTGCCTAATGAACTCTATGAAGAAAACTATGAGGCCTTAAATGTAGCACTTCGCCCTGTCAAAAAGACACTAGGATGAAAAAGTTCAAAGTGCTATTTGTAGATCATCAAACGACAGCAAAACTACAATAACGTGAACAAAATATGACAGTTTTGCTGGAAAATAATGTCCCTGTATTGTTAGCGAAAAGTGTCTGTGATTTGTATCTTTTATTAAGGGCACGCACATTTGGAACATTTTCTTTAGTTTTATGGGATTTTTTCTCAAATTATCAGAAAAAAAATTGAAAAGTCCTTGAAAGTAAGTAAGTTTATTTTCTCTTAATTAAATTATTCGCTGGAATTGTGATTTTTATCGTGCATTGTGAAAATAATTATAAAAAAATTATAGTTTAAAAACAAAATAAAAAAAACACGCTTTTATAGTGAATCGAATTAAAAAGTAAAAAAATAAAAATATATATTACTTAAAAGTAACATATACAAAATTTAATACTTGTGTTTTTAATTTGTACTGTTTATAATCAGGATTGTATTGTAGCTTTAGCGCCAAACAGTGCATTATTATTGCATTCAATTTATTATTTTGGGGGGGGGGCGATAAAAATGATGATTGAAAATTTGGTCGCCAGTAATGAAAGTTTGAGAACCACTGGCCTATGTGAAACGATTCCTTTTAATTGCTAATTCTCTCTGCAGCGAATGTTCAAAAAGTCTCTTTTCTCAAAGGTAACCTTAGTGAAAGAGAGCTCGCAAATCTGAGCTCAAAATGCTACTTTTCATACAGAAAGATACCTCTAGCAAAACTGACGATTGATACCACCAAACTTTGTTGTTTAACACGATTCTTATGGTCTCCTCAGAGTGGAGACAAAACGTTTCTCTTCAGATAATTGCGATTACTTTAGACAGCCTTTTTTTATTATCTGACAAACACGAACTAGTTTTAAGACACATTGACGAAACTCATCGAATCTGTAACCCCGCAAGTGCCCAAACACTTGCTTTTGTCCTGCGAGAAAGCAATTGGTCATTGAGATAGAATAAAACCGTCCGATAAGTTGTGCCCAAATGTGCAATTTGTCAAAGATTTAAATCAAAACCATCCATTTTTGTGGTCCTCCTTCCGAAGTACATGTAAGAATGTCCACTGTGTTTGAGAAGACTGGTGTGGACCTCTGTTCCTGCGAAATCGTGACAAAATGTGGATCATAATTTCCATATGTGCGGTTAACCGTTTCATCCATTTGGGTTTGTCTCGGACATCTCAACATACAGATTTCTTCTTGAATTTAGATTTATTTCACGTCGAGGTCGAGTAAAAACAATTTACTCACAATATCTCAACCATTTTTTGTAACTCAACAACAAACTTCAAAACTTCGATTAGAGTGCCATTATCGGTCACTATGATGTGAAGCAGATATCCTGGCACTTTAACCCTCCGACCACTACTTTTTGGGGTGGTTGGTGGGAAAGGGTGTTTCAAATGCTAAAATAATTGCTAAGTCGCAATTTGTGAAAATCTGCTCTTCAATATAATGAACTTCACACCCCGTCGTATGTAAATGTGAGGCTGTTCTAAACAGCAGATCCCTCACTTACCTCTAGGAGGACTCCTCCGATTTGATACCCATTACGCCATCTCTATTTTTGTAGGACTAAAACAAATTCTGTGTTAAGGACTTGGATCACAGAATGATTTGCAAAATTTTCGCAAACGTGCGTGACATTTTCACGCCTTAAAACATAAATTTAAATCTCAGTTCCCTAAGTAATATATTTCAATTTTTAAACATACGAGCAATAAGATACAAATTCCACTTTCTGTTGGAGACATTTTATTTAATCAGTTTAGATAATAAGAAACGTGCAGACTTTACCTAAAATTATTCAAATTCACAAAGGGCGTGACCATGTTTCCCACGTTGCAGAATTTAAAACTCAGTGGTGAACTGATACGGCCGATTCAATGTTTGTACCACTTGGAAGCTTCAAGTAAAATTGCTGAAATTATATCAGAACTAAAAACCACCAGCCTTGGTAGAATTATAAAGCCTAAGACTTGAACTCGTAATTTGGATATTTGAACATTTAATCCGTGTATTTTAATTTCAATCTGTATTAAGCTTTTCTAGATTAATTTTTGCACTACTTTTTAAAACAAATGTTTAATGCTGTTACAAAGATAATGAACATATTTAATTAAAATTTTTAGTGTATTTTAGTTTCAATTTTTAGCGTTTAGCGTTTCTAGATCAATTTATACATTGCTTTTAAATTTGCTTAATTTTCGAGAAATCTGAATTTGTATGTTTAAGTTAAACTGTTACTTTTTGAGAGCGAATGATGTTTTTTTCTCTCCCATTACATGGCAGATGGTGCTGCTAATAGGCGCTTATCTTTTTTACTGTCATCATATATTCTCTTCTTTTGTTGTCTTATGTTGTGCGTTGTCCGTTGCGCTGAGTAAAAAACTACAAAAAGCATCTTTGGGTTCTCACTGGACTAATCCAAATTAACAGCTTTACTCGTGTTCTAATACAGTGCCCACACGGCATATGGGTGAAACTGGGAATAGGTTAAAAATAGCACAAACATTCACCACTGTTATATGAAATAAGTGCCACATATAAATGTCCTTCAACTAAGGCAGTGTCTTAAGGTTTTCTATTACGTTCTTTTTTTCCTTTCTTGAAAATGTCAGTTTGTATCTTTACGACTGAATATTACGTACACTAAATATTAGTTAATTGCTTTTCACACTGATTCATTTTTTAAATTTTAATAATTTGCCATGAGTAGTCAAGTGATTAGAGCTTCGGACTCCATACCGGAAGGTCTGGGTTCGATGCCCGATGCCACCAAATACCCACCGAGAACACACGGAGTACGTGCTCGTTGAGGGGTGTTAACCTTCGATTTTTTCGAATTTTCGAAAAAAATATATGTTGTTCCTCGTTTTCTTTTGAACATTTTGATACCAACCACGTGATAGTACTACAAAAACTTCGAAAGTTATTCGAAAAATTTCAAACAGCAATTTAGTAATAACAATGTTTAAATGGCTCCATGCCACACCCACTTATTCTTGATTTCCACATACGTTTTATTTTTCTGTTTTTAAAAAGCCTCATGAAATATTTTAAACACTTGCTTAATTGAGAAGGAAGCTTGCAACTCAACACACACTTTTTTAATGTGTTTTGATTCTGTTTTGGTAATGCTAGCACGTTTGTTTGAAATAACTTATCGAAATTCAAAACAGCGTTGTTTAAAACCGTTTATCAAAATTGAAAACAATTGAAAATTCTCAAATGAAATGGAAAATACTCATCGTAGACCTTCAGGTAAACGTCCTAAGAAAAGAAACCAATTCATGAAGGTATGTTCTCATACATATGTTGCAGAAAGGAGAGATACAAATAAAAGTGTGCTTCCAGTAATAAAATCTCAGGAATTCAGACTTCATTAAAGTCAAATCTTGTTAAGGTATAAGTGAAAAAAAAACTCTCTCTCTTCAAAGGATATCGTATTTTTGATTTTATTTCAACTTTTAGCTCTATTTTATCAGTATAATGTTGTTTAAAATGTCATAAACCATTAACAATTAATGAAAAGTCTACTCGTGGTTTATGTTCGAATTTTGAAATACGTTGTAAAAACTGTGGGAGTGTTTGTACTTTTTCAAGCTGTGAAAACACTGGGAATAAAAATAATGCTCCAGAAATTAACAGATCTATTTTAGCAATGAGATGCATAGGCCAAGGTTTAGAGTCATTAAAAACCTTTTGTGCTGTATTGAGTCTTCCTAATCCTATTGAACAAAAATCACATGATGTTATTAATAATAAACTTTCACGTGTTATGAAGGAAGTCGCTGAAGAAAGCATGAAAAGGGCAGCTGTCGAAGAAAATTCTTCGTCACCTGATAACCTTTTAACGGTAAGTGGTGATGGTACCTGGAAGACGAGAGGACATTCATTGTTGATTGGAGTATGTACTGTAATAGGTGCCGAAGCAGGTAAGGTTTTAGATAGGGAAGTGTTGTCCTCATTTTGCAAAGGATGCGACAGTTATAAAGGGGTAAAGTTTGGTATCAAGTACAATAAATGGCAAAGAGCGCATAAGATTTCATGTAGAAAAAATTATTCTGGCTCTGCTGGTAAGATGGAGGTTGACGGGATGTTGAGGATTTTTAATCGATCAGAAAAGCTTCACAACCTGAAATATTCGAACTACATAGGAGATGGCAACGCAAAAACTTTCAATGCCCTTTCTGAAAACAAGCCATACGGCGATGACCATCTTATTCAGAAAATAGAATGTGTAGGCCATGTGCAAAAGTGAATGGGTACAATTAATGTGAATGGGTTAAATTAGTATATAGTAAAAAGAAATTATCTGATGGTAAAACTATTGGCGGTAAAGGTAGGTTAACTGATAGTTTAATTGATAAACTTGTGCATTACTATGGTAATGCTATTCGATGCAATTCTACTAGTGTAAAGGAAATGCGAAAAGCCATTTTGGCTGTTTGGGGTCATTCTTGCAGCACTGATGATGAACCGATGCACTGGTTTTGTCCTACAAATCCAAATACATGGTGTAAGTATAATGCCGCAATTAATAATAATTTACAAAATTATAAACACAAACCCTCAGTTGCTAAAGCTGTTCGAGATGTAATTAAGCCTGTATTTGCAGACTTATCTCATCCGGCACTCCTGAAGAAATGTTTAGGAGATAAGACACAGAATCCTAATGAAAGTTTAAATTCATTAATTTGGAAGTTTTGTCCTAAGACGATTGGTTCTAGTCTTCAGATTGCAGAGATTGCTGCAAATCTAGCAACCAGTGTTTTTAATGATGGAAATCAAATACTTATTACTATTTTAGAGAAATTTGGCTTGAAAATTAACAGAAATGTTTGTGTGTTCCTGGCTGAACGTGACAATCGTCGAATCTGTACGTCAAGACAGAGACGCTTAGAATCATCTTTTGAAGCTCGCAGAGCCAAGAAAATTAAAAAGAATAAAGAAATTGAGCTGTTTCAGGAACAGGAACGTATATCTTATGATCCTGGAGCATTTTAGCATGTAAGTTTTAAGATTTATTTTCTCAAATTCAATTTTAAAACTTTAAAGCCCTTTTTCTCAGTTTGTGTTTTTTTCAATTATGCGCATTGCGTTTCAAAAACTATCATACTTTGATGTATAAAACTTTACAGAATTATAAATTCTATCATAATCTTCAAATCCTAGCTATTTATAGCATTATAAATTTTTAACTTTTTGAAATATTTCAACAAAAATTGAATTTTTTAAAAAAAAATTTAAAAAATGTATTTTTTTATTTTTAAAAATATTATTTTTTATTTTATTTTTATAAGATAAGCTAGCATGTAATAAAGATATATTTGACTTTATAAATCAACTTATTGCTAGTAATTAGAATTATTATTGCAGAAAATATCATGCGCGTCGTAAAACTTACTATTTGTTTCTTACAAAAAATTTTCTTATTTTTATGTGCTTATTATTTTTAAAATTATGATTATATTTTAGATATTTTATACTTTTTTGAAACTTTATTCCTTTATAAGAAATGTTTAAAAGAATCAAATTATTTCATTTTAATCTCAAAGAATTATTTCTAGTCGAAAATTGTTTGTATTTTGTGCTCTCGAAACATTTTTAACACCCCTGTGACACCTTAAATCAGTGGGTCCGAAAGCCTTGTGAGCTGAATCACGAGTGCAGAGGACTGAGGAATATTTCGCTCCCTTTCAGTTCCATACCTAAATAGTGGAGTTGTAGATAGGTTGTGTCACCATCTATTGTCCCTTAGAGGAATTTAGCCGAGCTAAGTCGTACTGTCACCTGTATGGTGCTCAAGGCCAACGACTGGCGTGTTTCTAGCCCCTTGCCACGATGAATTTTGTGGGCCTCGATCTGACTACGTCAGACAGGTCGCATGAGCAACAGCACAGTAAGGAACATTGTTTGTACAGCCGTTGTAAGTGACGGTAGTTAGGTTTTGCTTTAAATGATTAATGGAATTTGATGTAAATCTCCATGATTTAGTATTCGGTGTTTATATATTTCATTATTAAATTAATTTTGTATAATTTTTATTTTTTACCTCCAAAATGTATTGCAGGTACTTTTTACTTGAACTTCATAGGTGTACGTGTTTCTAGAACGATGGAGTTTAATCTTATAGTGAGCGAAAGGCACGGAATATATGTATGGCACGTTCCAAACCAATGGAAAAATGAAAGAACTAGGTGAAATTGCTCTTTATCTTGACCTGACGATCACACGATCCGTTTCGTTTTGATTATTCTCTGTGATGATAGCTGAAGGGTCTGGTGCATGAGACACTTTTTGTATATAGAGGATTCTTAATTATTTTTCTTGATCTTCAACTGCTGTTGGGAGGTTTGAAGCGTGCCTTGAATATTAGATAGGTTTGACATGCTCATCTTCTTTACTGTTCTTGAGTTACCTTTTGTTTTCACTTTTTTTAAGCATTTTTGAGCAATTACTGTCAATAATCGTAAACTTTATTTTTTCACGTATACGTTTATGTGTTTTGTACAAGTATCATCGGATTATCTGTGTTCCGGATTTTTAAGCAGTACCGTCTGCATTGCAAGAATTCCTATTAAAAATCATCACTATTATCATTATTTTAAATTTCTGGTCCATCTGAAAGTTGTCAATACTCTGCTCTTTCTCTTGGGGAGCGATTAATGAGAAAGGAGCATTTCTGTCCTGAATGCATACCTTCCCAAACAAGACTTAAAACTCAACAACATACTTTCTTGTTTAAGTTTCAGAGACTTGCAAATGTTTTTCGTGTTTCCGATAATAGACTTTCCATCTTTAAACCGACTACCTTCCCATGCCATTTGATATATGCTTCTGCTAATCTGGATTGGATCCTGCCTGTTCAAGAGCATAATTCCCTCCTGGCTGAATTAAGGTCGGCAGCTCTGGCTACTATTCATGAACGATATCCAGATTAAGATTGGTTACATGTATTTAATGATAGCTCTGCCACAGCTTCCTATGGTAGGGATGGAGCTAGTGCTTTTTGCAACTCTTTTAATCTTAAAGAACCTTTTAGTGCCTGCTCAGACAATTTTGATGGTGTGATTTATGCAATGTGTAAGCCTTTTAGACACATTAGTGCTACTACTGGTCAGTATATTATAATATTCATAGATTCTCTAGCCGAAATTATCGTATCTGGCTACAATCTATTCCCAATAAAAAATTTGAGTTCAAATGCAAACTTATTAACTCATTTATTTGTACCGAAAGAGAGTCGTTCTCCAATGCATCCTATCTCATTGCGGCATTCATCGAAATGTACAAGCCAACAAACTGGCCAAAGAGGCTTCGACGCTGCATCCACATTGCCTTTCCGATGCCTATCGAAACGCCAAGCGACTTCTCATGGACATATTTCGACAGAAGCGAATTTACACTCTTATAGACTTGGCTGTTGGTTAAATCTTAGTCTCGTCTGCTCCATAGCCAAAGACGAGCCCAGCTTTACCTAGGGTGAAGGGTATGGCATGTTTCAGATTCATCACCGGACATGATTACCTGCCAGCCATCTATTTAAGATTGCCCTGGCTGATTCACCACTCAACACTCTCTGTAAATCCGGACCAATAACTGGGGAGCATCTATCCGATTGCCCCACTCTACTTCCTGTTCTCTCGCAAGACAGCTGTGGTGTTCTCCTCCCCTCTAGAGCAACATATGCTTTATATTGAACTTCAAGACGCCTTATGTCCGAAAGAACGTTGGCGGAAGTAATTTTTTAAAAAATTAGAAAACGCATGAAATTGAAAATTTTCAATTTATATGTTTTTAGACATGTATGTCTTTATAGTAAAACATTTCAAAATATATGATGTTAAAATTCCTGGCCGTCAGAATTCCTTATTGTAAAAGGGAAGTAGAGAAACCGTTAAGACTTTATGTAATTGCTTTGTTAAGACCACAATTTCTATCACTAGCAATTGTTAATTTCTAAATGTAATACAAAACTGAGTATTAAATGATATCCAGTATTCTGCTGTTTGGGGGATATAATTCTACTGGTTTTTATTTCTCTCTTAACTGATTAGTAACCGTTAATAGTCGAAGATCGAAAGAAAAAGATTCTTTTTTAAATGCAACGTAAAATCGATTCTTACAACATTCTCAAGTGAGTCGGAATCCATTATATCAGGTTTTTGTAAGTCCGTGATGTCTAAACCTACCCGCATGTTCAAGTAAGAGTTATGTGGTAAGAGATTATTTTTTTATTTTTTCGAAATAATCATCACAATTCCATTAAGCCATGCACAGCGATTAAGATCTCTAAAATCTTTCAAACCAACTACTTCGAGTAAGATTCGTTGTAAATTCTAGCTTCTAAACTTATAAGGTTTTCTACAATCACATTATAAATATCGATATTCTGGAAAAAAAATGTTTATAAAATTCGAAAGGAAACCGAAAAAAAAATCAGCGACCCACCACTATTTTTTTTAAATACATTCTAAAAAAATAAATTATAAATGCTTCGAAGCAAAGCAATTGAGGTACTTGCAACTGAATTCGGAAGTTCTCGGTACTGAGTGAGATTTACAGAGGAATCGTTTATTACTCTTAAACAGATTACTCCACGAAATGGAGACTGCCCTGCCAGGTCAGAGACAACAAAGGATATTTTTTTAAAAATTAATTAGATGTATTTCCTTATAAATACAGTTTTAAGCAGCTAAATGTACACATTTCATTAGTGCATTTTACATTACTTACATATTAGTGTTTATGAGTAATACTTTTCGTATTACTAAGGAATCACATAATGTGGGCCAACAAGATGTATTTTAAATGATTTTCTACATAAATTGTTTTATAGTACTTTTCAAAAAAAATAATTATAATTCATTTGTAAAAACTGCCGAAAAATAACCAAATGGTAAAAATAAATGTTACAAGTTTCATTTACATGAACATATTGAATATTATCTACATTTAGATAATGAATATTTTCAAAAATTAATGTTGTCTCGGTCATTCAATAAAACATTTCGTTTGCTTAAATTATTAAAAATGCAAATGTTAATAAAAATAGTTTTTATTTTTTAAATTTGGTTGTTGTTACATAACAGCTTAGATATTCATTCTTGCTATTTGATATGTTTTAGATATTACTTTGTGGTTTGTTTGCAGTAATATTCTACTTAATCTAATAAGAGGAATTTTGAAAGCCAATCTGTCTCTCTCTCTGGAACGAAACAACCCCTCCTGTTTTAGAAATTTTCACATCACACCAACGTGAGAAGGCTTCAATAAATTTATTTTGTGACAACCCCGGCAAATGACGGTCCTTCTATGACGTCAGGACTGAAATTCATGATTAAACAAAAGCAGAGTTGGTTTCAAATTCATGATCGTAACCACTCGAAAAAACGCTAAAAACATGCTAACACCAAAGTATTTTAAGTTGTCATCTGTTAGAGCCCTAATGAAGAGGGCGTTTTGAAAGCGCGGGTATGTAAGGGTGTAGTGGTGTTTACGCCCTCACAATCAAGAGTGAGACGCAGTGAACGAACGCATGCGGCCTGTTGCGAGTTTACCATTTGGGGGGGGGGATTTTAATTAGTGTGTAATAGTAGTATATTTTAAAAGTGTGTAAAAAAGTCCTGTTATACACACACACTCAGGCACATTAAAAATAGCGACCCAAGAAGAAAGCATCGGATTGAAATGAAATTTAATACACATAATGACACAGATAAGAGATTCACTTGATCTCAAAAACAAGACAATTAAACGAATACAGGGTGTGCAACGACACAAATACTGGGTAACTTCAATAGCGCGTTGGACCACCTCCAGCTGCAATACATGCCGCAACACGGTCCGGCATTGAGTTAATTAGAAACCTTATGTTGTCCTGAGGCAGATGGGCCCACAAATCTTGAACAGCCAACTCTAAATCATGCACAGAGTGACACAATGGCATCTGCCGTTTTAGCTAATCCCACACGTACAATACAGGGGACAAATCAGGGGACGGGCCGGCCATGGAAGAGCCTGAAAATGACGTAGGAGGTCTTGAGCAACTCTTGCTGTATGCGGACGAGCATTATCTTGCTGTAAAATTGCACCTGGGAGACCATTTAGAAAAGGTCCCACATGGGGTCCAAGGATATTATCAACGTAACGTTGGCCCGTTAAGGTTCCACGCATCACAATTAAAGTGGACCGGCTATCATATGCTATGGTGCCCCAGACAATTACACCAGCTGTGCGGCCAGTATGACGTAGAACATACTGTGGGGAATTGTACCGCTCACCAGGGCACCTCCACACCCGTACACAGTTATCATCTGTCCCCCGAACAAATCGGGATTCATCACCAAACACAACCTATTGCCAATCTATGACATTCCACATTGATCTGGCTTGGCACCACTGTAGACGCAGTTGCCGATGTTCCGGTGTTAAAAGGAGTGCACGGAAAGGGTGCTCTTGGATTTAAGATTTACTTCTGCAAGGTGCCTGGAAATTGTTTGTGAAACAATTGCTAAGCCTTCGTCTGCTCGTATCGTTGAACGAGTCACTGTAGGATCCACAAGTACTTGCCGCACGATCCTTCGATCATCTCTCCTCATGGTCTTCCTGGTCGCTCCAGACCCGGTTTTCCACACGTGGGCACTTTCTTGTATCCTCTGCTCCCAACAATTTCTAACGGCACACTCCGAACGATCCACCTGGCTAGCAACACGGTGTGTCGACCAGCCTGCAGTTTTCATCCTGATGATTAGGCCTATCTCAAACTCGCTTAACTGTCAGAAATGTCTTCTAGCACGTTTACCTGGCATGTTTCGCTTACCAAAGTCTTCCTACAATCGGCGGGTAATCGTCACGTTTATGAATCGTCGAATTTGCGCTGGCTCATATAGCACCCTCTTCCTGATTGTAGCGTCACCTCGGCGTGTATGAGCATGCGTATAGGCACAATACTTGGATCATTTGCATATCACATTACTCTGTACTTATTTGCAAAGTTTCGCGATTCTACTTAATTTCCTTCTTGGGTTGCTATTTTCAATGTTCCTGAGTGTATTTGTAAAGAAGTGTGTGGAAGTCAATGATTTTGAGTTGTGACTGAGTTATTCCATCCGTGATATCACTGCGTATGAGTGCCGAATTAGAGAGAAGCTACAACACATCTAAATGCCGAATGGTTCATGAGTAATATTTATGAAAGTTTTTGTTACCAGCCCCAAGTATAAATATCAACTAGTAGTGTTGGTTATTTTTGATTTTTGTGGGTTTTTTTTATTTAAAAATAATAAAATGTATAAAATTACGACACAATTATCATACAGAAAAATGTTTTTGCATTTTTGCCTTTAAACGCCGTATTTATTTTTAGTAAGAGAATATTAATTCTTTTTAGAACTAAAATTGATTTAAGTAACAAAACTCTTGTAGCTTATTACACAATTAGACTGATTTGTTGCATTATTTTTGGTAGTAATAAGAAAACTCACACTGGGTGCCTACAGAAAAATATTGTGGCAATTAAAAAAAGTAGACCATTTAACCTTTTAACTGTCTTCCCCGAGATTATCTTGGGCATGGCATTAGAGCTCTAAAACATCAAACTCGTATATTATACTGGGTAATTTCTTTTGAGTGAGTCATTGTTTTCCATTAAAAAACATAAAAGGAGATGTTTATTTCGACTTCTTTGTTAGTGTTTTGCATAATGGCGACAAATAATGTACTCTAATCATCAAAATAACTTGACCGTTAAAGACCTAATGCATGTTTATTTTTTTTATTTTATATTTATAAAATACATATACTACAAAGAAGGAAAAAGAATTATATACAGTGTGTGTATCGATACTTGGAGATAAAAAGGCTTGAGGTGAAAGTTCGAGTCACATTTGTTCTGAAAATAATGAAAAACAAATACTCCTGCACATGGCTAAGTGAGGACGACATCATTTTTGAAAATGTGTAAAATTAACATACTCTAACACATAATTAGTTACTGTGAACACATAATTCGCAATTTAACTATGTGTTTTTCATGAATGTCATGTTACGAAGCCGGACTATTAGCTGCAATCACAAATCGAACAAACGGTTTTGCTGATTTTGTTAAAGTGAACCTTGTTTGCGTGAGTCAAGATTTGAGAAAAAGATACCACCTAATTTTGACTTTTCAAAGAAAGAAAGCTATTCTATGCAACGCCAGACAGGTTTCGCAAGATTTGGCCCATTTAGTTAAGATTCCAAAATCGTGCAACAATATTTCTTATGCAAAAAAATCACGCAGAACTTTTTTTGCAGGACATCTTACTTTAAAAACCGTCCTATTGATACCTTCAGTCCCATCATTAGGTACTGTAAACGAATAATCCACAATTTCAGGTTGATTTTTTCACTAACGAAATCTCTCATAGTTGTGCTATTAATCACAATCACAAGTAGAGCAGAAAATTTGGCTGGTTTATATGAAATAAATGTCGTTTCAATCATGACAGATTATAAAATTATTTGTCATTAATTTTTGGGAAAAGACGGATATACTTATTACCGGACATCGCAAGCAGTGCACGTATGTGTTGTTCTATTGTGATGAGAATTAAAACTTTGCATGGACGACATCACCTGTATGTAAATCCTAAAATTGCTATTTGATTACTGACTTTATTCAATCTCCCTTTCCCATTTACTAATTTCCCATCTTGGTTTATAATCCTTTGTATAAGCCTATTATTTACAACGTCAGTTTAAGGAGAGGCTTTCAAGTATTTCTAACATTTCATGTGTTATTTTGCCGTATTGTTTTTTTATGTATAAATTCATTTGAAATAATATAAATTTATCTCCAAGTTTGAAATAAGAATTAAGAATTTTAAATAAATAAAACGTAAATACTCCTTATGCTCAAAAGAAAACAACTAGGAAAACTAGTGGTTAGCGTATGCAGTTGATGAATTTTTAGGAAATAAAATATCGTTATGTGTGTATTATTAATGAAAGTCCCATTCACCCGTTTATGCTGATTTCCGATCAATCCCGTAAAGTAAAAATCAATTTTACAACTCATTTTTCATTCTATTTTTTTTTTTGCTTCGTAATTAGATAACCTTAAAAACCTGTTTGTTTCTTAGAAAACAAGTTTATTTTTACTACATCATATTCTAAATGATTTTCAATTCTATGCAATTCATAATTTCCTTGAGGAAAATATTTCATAAAATCATTTTTTCTGAATAATGTGTCTTGGATTTTCACGTAAGAAAAATTTGTTGAATATGTATTGCATCAGTTTGATCATTATAACCATTTTAAAATAAAACACTGTACATCAAAACCAAAAGAAATTTAATTTATTTTGTTCGATTGAGATAAGATGAACTTTATGCCTTTCCCAAAATGTAAACTTCTAAATTTTAGTAACTTTGAAAACAGTAATATATAAATATATAGACCCTTTTAGTATCGGAATGATTCACCCCACTACTATAAGTAATACATACTAAATATATAAACCGTAATTAGCGTAGCGTATTAAAATTTAAATCGCTTTTCCACGAAAATCGTGATCTCTCAGAGGCTGTTTTGGTACTGAGTATTACACATTGAAGAAATGTTTTAATTTTTATTCCTTTCTACTATTAAAAATGTAGAGTATTTAGCGTAGCCTATGGATAGTTAAAATTCCTTAGTTTTTTTCGCATTTGTTGGAATATTTAAGCAAAGGAGTGCATTAATCTGTGATCAGTAAACTCGTGTTATTTGGTTAGTGCATCCAAGCTTCGCCATATGAAGGAGTGAGGGTTAGTATCTATATAGGAAAAATGGGGAATTAGTTATTGCATTTTATCCAGCAAGGCAAGCTTGGATAAAAGATGAGATACTTTTGGCCATTCACTCGTTAATAAAATGCTGATATTGCATTTGTCAATATCCCTGGCATCGACTTCTCGAGCCTTCCCTTTTCCTATTTATGAATATTGGCTATGTTTCCAAATTATTATATAAATATATTCTCATAGCATCAAGTCAAAGAGAAGCTTTCTGGTACATCTTGTGAGTGAGTGATTGTGGTGTTTCATGGGACAAAATCCACTTTTGGATTTTGCGCTCCCCTCCAGCAAAATCCAGTCTTCTGCCTCATTATTTTTCGCTTGTAAATTCCTCTGAAAAAAAAAAAAAATAAGTGAATCGCAATGGATCAAATAAAGGCTAAACATTTTACCACATAAATATTGGTTCTACGCGAAACAAAATAATAATAATTAAAAAAATATGTGTGTCGGATCCGACGTATGACTGTAGTTTACTCCTTAAGTATGGTTGTCTTTGATTATGTAGTAGGTAAACAGAGGGTAAATAAATTGATCTCATATAATACTGAAAGTATGCAAGCATTTATTTATTACTATTTACATTTTTCGTATTGATTCGGTAAAATAATATATATATATATATATGACATGTTTCAAGTCAGAACTAATCTTTTTTTAAAAAAAAAGGTATTTATTCAGCGAGTTCTCTACGTATACTGCCGCTGTGAGAAAAAAGGACGCCAAAGCGAGATATAACTTTAGAACTTTAGGCGAAGGATCACGAAATTTGTACACTCTAGTGAAGAAGACGACACACACTCACACACACTTGCCAAAATTTTTAATCACTTCAACGTGAACACTTTTATTCTCCGTGTATTTAAAATGCATCATTCCTTCAGCAGGATTGGTCCTCATTGAAACCAGGACACGAACATTTCACACGACATATCGGCCTCTGGTGAGTGAATATGACCACTCGGCTACTGTAGTTACTCAACTCAATCCCTCATCGTGAGAGATGTAAACAAATCCGTCGAAAAGAGAAAAGAGAACGTCATTAGATGATGTACAGTCAGTGGCTGACACACTGGAACGTGGAGTAAAAAAGTTTCATCTTAGCTGTGCAAAATGTCGCCACTTCAGAATCACCACTTTATTTGGGAAAATTCCAGTTGAGAAACTTTTTAAACAGCTAGCTCACTACATGCAGAACTTTATTAAACCTGTTTTTAAATAATTAATATTTAGCACTTTATCTACCGACGGTACTTATATGTACCATTCACTTTAAAATTTCATAAAATAACCATTTTTGCGAAAACACTAACGATATTTAGCAGGAATAATCTTTTAAATCCCCTCTTCCGAGATACATGGTAGCACGGGTTCTATGCTGAGCATTTTAGCGGGGAAGACGAATAGTTTTATAGCAGAAATTGCGTTTTCAGTGGCTTGCATAAATTATCATTTTTGTTCCAAAAAAGAGTTAATGTCAAAAGGTAAGTGTTTTATTTTTTGTATATTAATGAAGACCTTAGAAAACGATTTGACTATTTATTTTAAGTGAACAGTGTATATAATTAATTTTACAGTTGGATATCTTTAATTAATTAATTAGCTCTAATGGATTAAATTTCCCAATGTTGAGAATTTTTTTATGTATATCCGTTAGTTTTCAATCTAGTGATTCAAAAAAAATATTTCACGAACAAAACTGCAGTAAATTATAATGCCGTAGATGAAGGTTTAAACTAATAATCCCATTATTTTTAATAAGAATTAAATGCAAATAAGTATCGCATTCACCAATGTATGTTTATTTACAGTTAATTCTATAAAGAAAAAACACAATTCGCAATATAATTTATCAATCTATCTTTTATCATAAAAATTTAACATTTGATGATCCTTGATGTTCGCTTCTTATAGTCGATGTGTAGAAACTTGATAGCCCTGGGGTTAAGAGTACAATTTCTATGTTCTGTGCCAAGCAAAAATCGTCCTTTCGAGTTTTGATGTTGGTGCGGTGTGTAAGTTTCGATACTAAAGGACTAGAACAGGTAACGATCTTATCCCTTGATTGGGTTCATAATTAAAAGGTTCACCTCCAATAGTCCCCTTACACCTTTACAGTTAGGGATAAATAAAAAAAGGACAGTATTGGGTCACAGGGGTGTTAAATTTCTCTGGAAGTCTGAAAATATAAATAATGTTCAAACTGGTATAAATTCTTTAAATTTAAGTTAAATAATTCGAATCTTTTACAAATTACTTAGAAAGGAATGGGGCTTCAGAAAAGTATAAAATGTTTAAAATATAATCATAATTTTAAAAGTGATAAGCATATGAAAATAAGAAATTTTTCTATAAGAAATATTTATTAAGTTTTACGTCGTGCATGTTATTTTCTAAAAGAGTAGGTTTAATTACTAGCTATAAGTTGATTTATAACGACAAATGTATCCTTAATACTTTGTAGCTACTTTTATATAAATATAATAATAACTTACATATTTTAATAAATAAAAAATATGGATTTTTAAAAAATATTTAAAAAATTGCAGTACTTTACAAATATTTGGAAATACAAAAGATATATAATACTAAAATTAGGTAGGGTTTAAAGAGTATGATGCATTGTGTATAATTCTATAAAGTTTTATACATCAGAGGCTAATATTTTAGAAAATAGTGTGCGCAAAGCAAAAAAAACTTAATATTTATTATAGAATTTTCATATGCTTATCACTTTTAAAATTATTACCTTATTTTAAACATTTTATACTTTTATGAAGCCCCAAACTATTTCAAATAATACGTAAAAGATTCGAATCATTTAATTTAAATTTAAAAGAATTATACGCATTTGAAAATCGTTTAAATTTTTAGACCTCTAGAGAAATTTAACACCCCTGAGACCCCTTAAGTCATGGACTGCAAGTGTTCTGTAGATCAAACGAAACAAATATTTGAAAGTACTACCATATTCTGGTGTCCAGCAAGTTAACAGATCTGGTTTTATCCTAAACGAAGCACAACAAAAATAAGACTTCACATTTTTGAGCAAATATTTTAGTTGGAAAAATGCGACTTTTGCATTAAACAATATTACTATAAGCGAGAATATCTCAAAAACAAAAGCATAATGGAAAATCGAAATGCTGATCTTTTCCCAGAAAATATTTAAATAATTCAATAAAAGACCGTAAAAAATCAGTAATTCACCACTATTATTAGAAACTAACAAAAAATAAAGGAACTATTATTCCTGATACAATCAATGGTTGAAAAATTCCACTTAATATCGAGAAGTCTCGGTGGCCTCTTTTGGTACTGGGTGTGATATAAAGAAGAAAATGTTTCACAAATCTCGTCCTACTTCAAGACACAACATTATAAATAATACGTTTTATAACAGAAACTGTTTTTTCCTTACCTTTTTGGAACGCTGTATCGCCTAAAAAACTGGATCAATGTAATCAAAATATTAAGTACAATTCACTCATTAGTGCTTATGACAAACAATTTCGTAAACAATTCTTCACGATATATTTTCCTTCTGTTATGCGTAATAAGGAATCACATAATGTACATCTGCATAATTTATTCTAAATGTATTTCTGCGCAAAAAAGAACTTTACATTACTTTCAAAAAGTAATCTAGAGTCAATTATCTTTTTACACCAAAACATACTAATATCTATATATATTTTTAAAAAGAAATATGTTGCTTTTTCATTGCCATGTAAATTAGCAACAATATTTAAATTTTGGTTATAAAATTTTATAAGATTTTATATGTTTAATTTATCATTTTATAGAATTTTGAATTTTTCTAAGAAATTAAAATACAAATTTTTTTTGAAAGTGAAGAGAAGGCATCACAAAATCTAGGGTCTGCCTTCTTGTTACTTGAAGTACTTGAAAATTGTTTTTGTAATCCTTCTGCAATAACTTTCCTTTGCTATTTAAGGGGACTCGGCACCTTTTTTCAATTTTTTTATTTAAGGGTTTTAAAATATTTTTTTGTATATTATTAACAGTTACTACTAAACTAAGAAATTTCACCATGAAAATAATTCCTAAATTTAAAAAAAATTTAAATTTTTTAAAAATGTTTTACCGATTTTTAAAATTCTTCTTCTTTTACAATTATCATTATTTTGACACCAAAATTTTTTTGGATTTATTAGACTATGAGTAATAACTTTAGGGATCGATTTTGCAACAAACAAATTAGTTTGGGAAAAAAAAATAAAATGTAAACATTAATGGAATAAAAGCTAAAAAAACATGCCTTCTGCTACATTTTCTTTTATAAAATTTTTTCTATTCAAAATATTGAAAAATGAATCCCTAATTTAATTAAGCACATTGTATTAAAGATACACACCAAAATTCAAGTTGTTTGATAAATATCTGTAGAAGTTTTGTACTTTTAAAGACCATGATTTCATGTAAAAACTCGAACTGAGAAAATGCATTTTTAAGAATACCAATCAGCAAATATATATCAAAACAATGTCTAAATTTTGTAATAATTTTTCAATATGTTGTATAAATATATACCTTTAAAATAAAACATAATATAATTCAATTTCAAAATATTAAACAAAAATATAAGCTTTTTTTAAAGTGCCTGTCTGTGAGCCCAAAATTACGAAAAATAGGAAATATCATTGTGACTTATTTTTGCAAGAAACATGTATGAAATATATTAAAAAATAAATGAAATACATGAAATAAATGTAATAAAAATACATGAAATGTACAATAGAAAATTTAAAAGCTTTTATAAAATTAATTTGCTACTTAAATCAATATCTAAAATAAAATAAAGTAAAACAAATTTATGCTAAAATGTATTATTTTTTCAAAATAGGTTTGTTTTAAAATTGACTTGCGCCATAAGTCATTCCTTCTCTCCTCCTAGCTAATAACTCTTTTTTATGTATTGCTTTTTTAATAAGTTTAAGAGCCAGCTTATTACTGGCATTTTGACGACGTTTTCTAAATTTTTGTTTTCGACAATCTAAGGTAGTAGCAAGTTGTTTCGTTGAACCTCCAGTAGCTACACCTAATGCTTTCTGTGTTTCTACAATGGTGCGTACTGTACCCTTATTGTATTCGCAGACAGCTTCTGTTACTGCCCGCTTAACACGTCTTTTGTTTACGAAAAGTTCTTTCGGACACTTTGCCCAAATCATGCTATGCAAACTTTCGTTTGCATTTTGTGTTCCACATCGAATGCATCTTTCTAACAATTCATTAGATGCAAGTCTTTGATAAATCGGTAGAATTTTTGGAAGAAACTTTTCATTTATTGGTGTTCCTACATTTAATTTATGATTGTTAGGTTTTTCACCATTAGCAATAGCAGATTGGTAGAAACACCATGAGTTTTCTCCTGCAGGACACTTCGAATGTTGAGGTTTAGCATCTGTAGAAATGCTATGCAACAATGTAGCATATATTGCTGTTTTCATAGCATTCACACCCCCTTTGTTTCTCAAAATAGCCTTTTGGTAGTAAGTAGTTAATTTTTTAATCGTGGCTTCTTTCAAACTACCATGAGCTTTACCACCTAAAGAAATACCTTGAGCACGACAGTCTTTTACAGTAGATCTCAAAGCTGTTCCTAACCGCTTACTAACATGATTAATATATTCTTCCTTTTTTATCACAATATCAGGTCCATACACTTTTTTCTCGCACAAGTAGTTAAACGTTTTACAATCACCATCGGATAATACTGTGATATAACGGAATCCAAGTGATGTGGATCTTTTCCACAAGGTTAATGCAGCTTCCATTTCCATTGATGTAGATGAGCCCAAGTGATTTATATCACATTCGCTTTTATGTCCTTCATACCATATGCTGAATTCAGCACTTGACTGGCCTAGCTTATTTTTTGCCACAGAGCAATGACGACACACCTTACTCATCACTTCAAAGTCAACAACATATCCGGTGAGCATATCTATAACACATCCTACACCGATAAGTGAGGTGTGCCCACGAGTTAGCCACGTTCCATCAAAACTAACACTTAAGTCTGCGATTTCAGCTCCATTCTCGTACACATTTTTAATTTCTCGGTGGATTTCCGCAAATATGTTTTCAGATGCCAGAGTATATGCATTATCCAGCCGTCTCGCACACTTCCCATATGTAGTTGATGAAAAAGGATCTATATTCATCACCATACAAAATTTTTCTATAGCTGAATAACCTTTCCCAATATGTGAAAAAGCTTGAGTTATTCTCAAATTCACATCATGGCTGGTCGGAACAGACTTTAGAGATGTGTTTACAACAGTTTTGTTTTCATCACAATTGCTACACAATAGTTTTAAATTGTATGAAAATCCCAACTTGGCTCCAAGCTCCAGTTTCAAAGTTTGTTTTTCACGATATTGGCACTTTGCACTTCGAAGAAGATTGTTAACTTGGTTAAAGTCCACCAATATATAATTTCCAATAGCAGAGGTATCCTTTTTTACCACAGTGTTCAATTTTTCAAGGCGTACATTTGAAAAAACTGAATTTTTGTTCACTTCACAATCAATTTTCGCTTTACACCATCGCTTTTCATTCATTTGCAAAGCACGTACTGAACGTTTTCTAAGAGGCATATTAGCGATAACAACAACTAATAAAATGAATTATGATTGAAGTAGCATTAAAAAATGCTGTTTTAGGTTTCTATGAAGTTAAAAACTAATGAAACTAAAAATCACACAGCAAGTGAAAATGGCAAAGCTAATGTAAATAAACAACTTTGCTGATAGTTACAGTCACAGCTTAACGGATTCCTCTTCTTCTCTGTAGTTTTTAATGTAAAATAATGGATTTATTCTCAAGTAAAAAAAAGTAAACATTGAGGTGGGCGTGGCATTTAAACTGCTGACAGAGCTGTCAAAATATTTAAAATGCATTTTACTGCGTTTAAAATAATCAGATCGTTTCGAAACTTCACTCAACTGTACCAAAGGTATCAAACTACATTTTAAACTAAAAATTGAAAAATCGATATTTTCATCGATTTTCGGTTTTTGAAAGGTGCCAAGTCTTCTTAATGTGACAGAATTGGAAATCAACCGGCTTGAAAAGCAGTAAACCCATCCTGTTTTGTATGTTTTCTTGTAAGCCTTTGTGACAAATTTATGCCTGAACCAATTTAAAATGGGTCAAACTTTAACACACACACATGGTGGTTCTTCAGTGGTTCCAGGACTGCATTTCGCTGCTTAACAGAAATAATGTTGACTTCAATTGCTTGATTATAATCTCTCGCCAAACGCAGAGACGAAAAAAAATGCAGAAAAAATTGGGAGTTATAGAGACTGCCGATAGAAGTGAAAACTTAGAAATTTTACTCCTAAATTTGAAATTTCATAATGTTTGAATTAAAATTATCAACATCAATCTGGCTTTCCCATCTATTGACAATCTGAGCAAAAATTGTATGCATGTTTACATGGTATTTTATTAATCAAATATATTACGTCATGGTAAAATATAAACAAAATTCAATTGAAATAACAAATAATATGCAATCATATTATTTATGGATAATATTTGTAATTTCTAAATTTCAATGTACTTGAATTTTAACTTTGTTTTTAATGTTCGCTTCAATCTCATCATTAATTTCAACACTACTTAGACTTTTTGTACTTTCAATTATTTCATTTTTTTTTTAAAAAAAAAAAAAAGAAAAAAGCTTATGGTAACTAAAGTAAAAAGAAAAATGTTTGATTCAAATTCATCTATTGTCGTTTTATATTTTGTAGTACTGAGTTTTCGATCATTCGACGTATTAAATTGTGTTTCATTTAGAAATTCTGTTAGTGATAGATTTTTATCATCTGAAAAGTTTATATTGAAGTCCCCATTTAAAATAATCGGTACATTATCATTTTTTTCGCCAAATCTTTTTTCGAGTATTTCAAAACCTTCTTTTGTATAAATCATCACATTTTCGAATAAAAATTGCTGTATCTGTTTCAGATTTTCAAGGCGAAATATAAACGGCAACCATTACTACGTATTGCTCATTCTCGGAATCGCAGCGAGCCACGCATATTTCGCCTATATCAGAAACATAAACACGATTCCTTCTTGTGAATTTAGTATGTGTGTCCACATGTGAAGTAATGAAGAGTGACATATCTTGAGTATTGTGATAAAAATAGCTGCGCCTGCTGCTGGAACTTCGGGTCTTTTAAAACTTACAACAAAATTGAAATTCGGAATATCAAGTGGTTCTCGTTTTCCGTACGAATTTCTGACAAAAGCAGAACATTTGACTTTTTTAACGATGTTATCAGTTTTTAGGTCGGCTGTATGCGCCTGCAAACTGAAAAATGAATAAAAATATCGATAATCCTTTCTTGTTGAAGATGAATTCTAGAAAACTTTTGGGGACCGTTTATAATGTATTGTTTTGTAACCTTTTCAATTCTAAGCTCAAATTTTATTTTTGACAATTTAAATAAGTAAATAATGATTTCCAGATATTGAAGTTTTAAATAAAATAAATTTTTAATTAAATTAAAGTCGGAGCCGTTTTTACAATTTTCAACTAAAGATTTTAATGACATAAGCTAATAAACTATAATTTTGTATTATTAACCATATTTTAAACTTCGACATATTAATCTTGAATTATTATTAGATTTTATAAAAAATTTTATTTCAAAATCCACGATAAAAATATTATTCAACATCTAGAAGTCTGTTTTACCATGGCAGTAAGAAAACGTCTAAGCAACTTTGAAGTACTAGTCTGAATTACGTGATGCATTACTGAGATTAAATTTTAGAAAAAAAAATACAAAATTTTCAAACGCCAGAATAAGTACGAAGATTTAAAATAATTTTAAATAATATAAAACTTTCAAACGCCAAAATAAATACGAGTATGTAAAATAATTTTCCGTTACTTATTTTTTATCTTAAAAATATTAGTATATTTATTTAGTACGCACTATTGTACTGCAGAAAAAATCTTCAATTAAACGATCCAAATAATAATCAAAGAAAACACTATTTCAACAAAGCACAGTATATACACATTGAACTTTTCACTAAATCCATTCCCACCCGGATGTCCAAGTAAGAGTTATGTGGTAAGAGATTATTTTTCATTTTTTCGAAATAATCACCACAATTCCATTGAGCCATGCACAGAGATTAAGATCTCTAAAATCTTTCATACCAACTACTTCGAGTAAGATTTTTTTTTCCTTCGTTGTAAATTCTAGCTTCTAAACTTATAAGGATTTCTTCAATAACAGTATAAATATCGATATTCTGGAAAAAAAAATGTTTATAAAATTCGAAAGAAAACCGAAAAAAATCAGCGATCCACCACTATTTTTTTAAATACATTCTAAATAAATAAATTATAAATGATTCGAAGCAAAGCATTTGAGGTTCTTGCAACTGAATTCGGGAGTTTTTGGTACTGAGTGAGATTTACAGAGGAAGTGTTTATTATTCTTCAACAGATTACTCCACGAAATGCAGACTGCCCTGCCAGGTCCGAGACAAGAAAGGATATTTTTTTTTAAATTAATTAGATGTATGTCCTTATAAATACAGTTTTAAGCAGCTAAAGGTACACATTTCATTAGTGCATTTTCAATTACTTACATATTAGTGTTTATGAGTAATACTTATCGTATTACTAAGGAATCACATAATGTGGGCCAACATGATGTATTTTAAATGATTTTCTCTACATAAATTGTTTTATAGTATTTTTCAAAAAAAATAATTATAATTCATTTGTAAAAACTGCCGAAAGATAACCAAATGGTAAAAATATATGTTACAAGTTTCATTTACATGAACATTTTGAATATTATCTACATTTAGATAATGAATATTTTCAAAAATTAATGTTGTCTCAGTCATTCAATAAAACATTTCGTTTGCTTAAATTGATAAAAATGCAAATGTTAATAAAAATAGTTTTTATTTTTAAATTTGGTTGTTGTTACATAACAGCTTAGATATTCATTCTTGCTATTTGATATGTTTTAGATATTACTTTGTGGTTTGTTTGCAGTAATATTCTACTTAATCTAATAAGAGGAATTTTGAAAGCCAATCTCTCTCTCTCTCTCTCTCTGAAACGAAACAACCCCTCCTGTTTTAGAAATTCTCACACCACACCAACGTGAGAAGGCTTTAATAAATTTACTTTGTGACAACCCCGGCAAATGACGGTCCTTCTATGACGTCAGGACTGAAATTTATGATTAAACAAAAGCAGTTGGTTTCAAATTCATGATCGTAACCACTCGAAAAAATGCTAAAAACATGCTAACACCAAAGTATTTTAAGTTGTCATCTGTTAGAGCCCTAATGAAGAGGGCGTTTTGAAAGCGCGGGTATGTAAGTGTGTAGTGGTGTTTACGCCCTCACACTCAAGAGTGAGACGCAGAGAACGAACGCATGCGGCTTGTCGCGAGTTTACCATTTTTTTTGGGGGGGGATTTTAATTAGTGTGTAATAGTAATATATTTTAAAAGTGTGTAAAAAAGTCCTCTTATACACACTCAGGCACATTGAAAATAGCTACCCAAGAAGAAAGCATCGGATTGAAATGAAATTTAATACACCTAATGACACAGATGAGAGATTCACTTGATCTCAAAAACTAGACAATTAAACGAATACAGGGTGTGCAACGACACAAATATTGGGTAACTTCAATAGCGCGTTGGACCACCTCCAGCTGCAATACATGCCGCAACACGGTCCGGCATTGAGTTAATTAGAAACCTTATGTTGTCCTGAGGCAGATGGGCCCACAAATCTTGAACAGCCAACTCTAAATCATGCAGAGAGTGACACAATGGCATCTGCCGTTTTAGCTGATCCCACACGTGCAATACAGGGGACAAATCAGGGGACGGGCCGGCCATGGAAGAGTATGAAAATGACGTAGGAGGTCTTGAGCAACTCTTGCTGTATGCGGACGAGCATTATCTTACTGTAAAATTGCCCCTGGAAGACCATTTAGGAAAGGTCCTACATGGGGACCAAGGATATCATCAACGTAACGTTGGACCGTTAAGGCTCCACGCATCACAATTAAAGTGGACCGGCTATCATATGCTATGGGGCCCCAGACCATTACACCAGCTGTGCGGGCAGTATGACGTAGAACAGACTGTGGGGAATTGTACCGCTCACCAGGGCACCTCCACACCCTTACACAGTTATCATCTGTCCCCCGAACAAATCGGGATTTATCACTAAACACAACCTATTGCCAACCTGTGACATTCCACATTGATCTGGCTTGGCACCACTGTAGACGCAGTTGTCGATGTTCCGGTGTTAAAGGGAAAGCACGGAAAGGGCGCTCTTGGATTTAAGATTTACTTCTGCAAGGTGCCTGGAAATTTTTTGTGAAACAATTGCTACGCCTTCGTCTTCTCGTATCGTTGATTGATTGATTGATTTAATATTAACGTCGCACTGTTCAGCAACACGAGGGCTTTTGGCGACGGACCACGTAATTTTGAACCATGGTCAAGTGACGTGGACGACACCTGAGCTGGCACCCCCCTCTCCTAACTACCTCGTATCGTTGAACGAGTCACTGTAGGATCCACAAGTGCTTGCCGCACGATCCTTCGATCATCTCTCCTCATGGTCTTCCTGGTCGCTCCAGACCCGGTTTTCCACACGTGGGCACTTTCTTGTATCCTCTGCTCCCAACAATTTCTAACGGCACACTCCGAACGATCCACCTGGCTAGCAACACGGTGTGTCGACCAGCCTGCAGTTTTCATCCTGATGATTAGGCCTATCTCAAACTCGCTTAACTGTCAGAAATGTCTTCTAGCACGTTTACCTGGCATGTTTCGCTTACCAAAGTCTTCCTACAATCGGCTGGTAATCGTCACGTTTATGAATCGTCGAATTTGCGCTGGCTCATATAGCACCCTCTTCCTGATTGTAGCGCCACCTCGGCGTGTATGAGCATGCGTATTGGCACAATACTTGGATCATTTACATATCAAATTACGCTGTACTTATTTGCAAAGTTTCGCAATTCTACTTAGCTTCTTTCTTGGGATGCTATTTTCAATGTTCCTGAGTGTATTTGTAAGGAAGTGTGTGGAAGTCAATGATTTTGAGTTGTGACTGAGTTATTCCATCCGTGAAATCACTGCGTATGAGTGCCGAATTAGAGAGAAGCTACAACACATCTAAATGCCGAATGGTTCATGAGTAATATTTATGAAAGTTTTTGTTACCAGCCCCAAGTATAGATATCAACTAGTAGTGTTGGTTATTTTTGATTTTGTGGGGTTTTTTTATTTAAAAATAATAAAATGTATAAAATTACGACACAATTATCATACAGAAAAATGTTTTTGCATTTTTGCCTTTAAACGCCGTATTTTTTTAGTAAGAGAATATTAATTTTTTTTTTAAACTAAAATTGATTTAAGTAACAAAACTCTTGTAGCTTATTACATAATTAGACTGATTTGTTGCATTATTTTTGGTAGTAATAAGAACACTCACACTGGATGCCCACAGAAAAATATTCTGGCAATTAAAAAAAGTAGACCATTTAACCTTTTAACTGTCTTCCCCGAGATTATCTTGGGCATGGCATTAGAGCTCTAAAATATCAAACTCGTATATTATACAGGGTAATTTCTTTTGAGTGAGTCATTGTTTTCCATCCAAAAACATATAGGGAGAAGTTTATTTCGACTTCTTTGTTAGTTTTTTGCATAATGGCGACAAATTATGTACCCAAATCATCAAAATAACTTGACCGTTAAAGGCCTAATGTATGTTTATATTTTATTTTATATTTATAAAATACATATACTACAAAGAAGGAAAAAGAATTATATACAGGGTGTGTATCGATACTTGGAGATAAAAAGGCTTGAGGTGAAAGTTCGAGTCACATTTGTTCTGAAAATAATGAAAAACAAATACTCCTGCACATGACTTAGTGAGGACGACATCATTTTTGAAAATGTGTAAAATTAACATACTCTAACACATAATTAGCTACTGGGAACACATATTTCGCAATTTAACTATGTGTTTTTCATGAATGTCATGTTACGAAGCCGGACTATTAGCTGCAATCACAAATCGAACAAACGGTTTTGCTGATTTTGTTAAAGTGAACCTTGTTTGCGTGAGTCAGGATTTGAGAAAGAGATACAACCTAATTTTGACTTTTCAAAGAAAGAAAACTATTCTATGCAACGCCAGTTAGGTTTCGCAGGATTTGGCCCATTTAGTTAAGATTCGAAAATCGTGCAACCTTATTTCTTATGCAAAAAAATCATGCAGAACTTTTTTTTTGCAGGACATCTTACTTTAAAAACCGTCCTATTGATACCTTCAGTCCCATCATTAGGTACTGTAAACGAATAATCCACAATTTCAGGTTGATTTTTTCACTAACGAAATCTCTCATAGTTGTGCTATTAATCACAATCACAAGTAGAGCAGAAAATTTGGCTGGTTTATATGAAATAAATGTCGTTTCAATCATGACAGATTATAAAATTATTTGTCATTAATTTTGGGGAAAAGACGGATATACTTATAACCGGACATCGCAAGCAGTGCACGTATGTGGTGTTCTATTGTGATGAGAATTAAAACTGTCCATGCACGACATCACCTGTATGTAAATCCTAAAATTGCTATTTGATTACTGACTTTATTCAATCTCCCTTTCCCATTTACTAATTTCCCATCTTGGTTTATAATTCTTTGTATAAGCCTATTATTTACAACGTCAGTCTAAAGAGAGGCTTTCAAGTATTTCTAAGCATTTCAGGTGTTATTTTGCCTTATTGTTTTTTTATGTATAAATTCATTTGAAATAATATAAATTTATCTCCAAGTTTGAAATAAGAATTAAGAATTTTAAATAAATGAAACGTAAATACTCCTTATGCTCAAAAGAAAACAACTAGGAAACCTAGTGGTTGGCGTATGAAGGTGATGAATTTTTAGGAAATAAAATATCGTTATGTGTGTATTATTAATGAAAGTCCCATTCACCCGTTTATACTGATTTCCGATCAATCCCGTAAAGTAAAAATCAATTTATAACTCATTTTCTCATTCTATTTTTTTTTGCTTCGTAATTAGATAACCTTAAAAATCCTGTTTGTTTCTTAGAAAACAAGTTTATTTTTACTACATCATATTCTAAATGATTTTCAATTCTATGCAATTCATAATTTCCTTGAGGAAAATATTTCATAAAATCATTTTTTATGAATAATGTGTCTTGGATTTTCACGTAAGAAAAAATTTGTTGAATATGTATTGCATCAGTTTGATCATTATAACCATTTTAAAATAAAACACTGTACATCAAAACCAAAAGAAATTTAATTTATTTTGTTCGATTGAGATAAGATGAACTTTATGCCTTTCCCAAAATGTAAACTTCTAAATTTTAGTAACTTTGAAAACAGTAATATATAAATATATAGACCCTTTTAGTATCGGAATGATTCACCCCACTACTATAAGTAATACATACTAAATATATAAACCGTAATTAGCGTAGCGTATTAAAATTTAAATCGCTTTTCCACGAAAATCGTGATCTCTCAGAGGCTGTTTTGGTACTGAGTATTACACATTGAAGAAATGTTTTAATTTTTATTCCTTTCTACTATTAAAAATGTGGAGTAGTTGGCGTACCCTATGGATAGTTAAAATTTCTTATTTTTTTTCGCATTTTTTCGAATGTTTAAGCAAAGGAGTGCATTAATCTGTGATCAGTAAACTCGTGTTATTTGGTTAGTGCATCCAAGCTTCGCCATATGAAGGAGTGAGGGTTAGTATCTATATAGGAAAAATGGGGAATTAGTTATTGCATGTTATCCAGCAAGGCAAGCTTGGATAAAAGATGAGATACTTTTGGCCATTCACTCGTTAATAAAATGCTGATATTGCATTTGTCAATATCCCTGGCACCGACTTCTCGAGCCTTCCCTTTTCATATTTATGAATATTGGCTATGTTTCCAAATTATTATATAAATATATTCTCATAGCATCAAGTCAAAGAGAAGCTTTCTGGTACATCTTGTGAGTGAGTGATTGTGGTGTTTCATGGGACAAAATCCACTTTTGGATTTTGCGCTCCCTCCAGCAAAATCCAGTCTTCGGCCTCATTATTTTTCGCTTGTAAATTCCTCTGGAAAAAAAAAATAAGTGAATCGCAATGGATCAAATAAAGGCTAAACATTTTACCACATAAATGTTCGTTATACTCGAAACAAAATAATAATAATAAAAAAAATATGTGTGTCGGATCCGACGTATGACTGTAGTTTACTCCTTAAGTATGGTTGTCTTTGATTATGTAGTAGGAAAACAGGGTAAATAAATTGATCTCATATAATACTGAAAGTATGCATGCATTTATTTATTACTATTTACATTTTTCGTATTGATTCGGTAAAATAATATATATTATATATATGACATGTCTCAAGTCAGAACTAATCTTAATTTTTAAAAAAGGTATTTATTCAGCGAGTTCTCTACGTATACTGCCGCTGTGAGAAAAAGGACGCCAAAGCGAAATATAACTTTAGAACTTTAGGCGAAGGATCACGAAATTTTTACAGTCTAGTGAAGAAGACGACACACTTGCCAAAATTTTTAATCACTTCAACGTGAACACTTTTATTCTCCGTGTATTTAAAATGCATCATTCCTTCAGCAGGATTGGTCCTCATTGAAACCAGGGCACGAACATTTCACACGACATATCGGCCTCTGGTGAGTGAATATGACCACACGGCTACTGTAGTTACTCAACTCAATCCCCCATCGTGAGAGAAGTAAATAAATCCGTCGAAAAGAGAACGTCATTAGATGATGTACAGGCAGTGGCTGACAAACTGGAACGTGGAGTAAAGAAGTTTCATCTTAGCTGTGCAAAATGTCGCCACTTCAGAATCACCACTTTATTTGGGAAAATTCCAGTTGAGAAACTTTTTAAACAACTAGCTCACTACATGCAGGACTTTATTAAACCTGTTTTCAAATAATTAATATTTAGCACTTTATCTACCGACGGTACTTATATGTACCATTCACTTTAAAATTTCATAAAATAACCATTTTTGCGAAAACACTAACGATATTTAGCAGGAATAATCTTTTAAATCCTCTCTTCCGAGATACATGGTAGAACGGGTTCTATGCTGAGCATTTTAGCGGGGAAGACGAATAGTTTTATAGCAGAAATTGCGTTTTCAGTGGCTTGCATAATTTATCATTTTTGTTCCAAAAAAGAGTTAATGTCAAAAGGTAAGTGTTTTATTTTTTGTATGTTAATGAAGACCTTAGAAAACGATTTGACTATTTATTTTAAGTGAACAGTGTATATAATTAATTTTACAGTTGGATATCTTTAATTAATTAATTAGCTCTAACGGATTAAATTTCCCAATGTTGAGAATTTTTTTTTTTTTTTTATGTATATCCGTTAGTTTTCAAGCTAGTGATTCAAAAAAAAAAATATTTCACGAACAAAACTGCAGTAAATTATAATGCCGTAGATGAAGGTTTAAACTAATAATCCCATTATTTTTAATAAGAATTAAATGCAAATAAGTATCGCATTCACCAATGTATGTTTATTTACAGTTAATTCTATAAAGAAAAAACACAATTCGCAATATAATTTATCAATCTATCTTTTATCATAAAAATTTAACATTTGATGATCCTTGATGTTCGCTTCTTATAGTCGATGTGTAGAAACTTGATAGCCCTGGGGTTAAGAGTACAATTTCTATGTTCTGTGCCAAGCAAAAATCGTCCTTTCGAGTTTTGATGTTGGTGCGGTGTGTAAGTTTCGATACTAAAGGACTAGAACAGGTAACGATCTTATCCCTTGATTGGGTTCATAATTAAAAGGTTCACCTCCAATAGTCCCCTTACAACTTTACAGTTAGGGATAAATAAAAAAGGACAGTATTGGGTCACAGGGGTGTTAAATTTCTCTGGAAGTCTGAAAATATAAATAATTTTCAAACTGGTATAAATTCTTTAAATTTAAGTTAAATAATTCGAATCTTTTACAAATTACTTAGAAAGGAATGGGGCTTCAGAAAAGTATAAAATGTTTAAAATATAATCATAATTTTAAAAGTGATAAGCATATGAAAATAAGAAATTTTTCTATAAGAAATATTTATTAAGTTTTACGTCGTGCATGTTATTTTCTAAAAGAGTAGGTTTAATTACTAGCTATAAGTTGATTTATAACGACAAATGTACCCTTAATACTTTGTAGCTACTTTTATATAAATATAATAATAACTTACATATTTTAATAAATAAAAAATATGGATTTTTAAAAAATATTTAAAAAATTGCAGTACTTTACAAATATTTGGAAATACAAAAGATATATAATACTAAAATTAGGTAGGGTTTAAAGAGTATGATGCATTGTGTATAATTCTATAAAGTTTTATACATCAGAGGCTAATATTTTAGAAAATAGTGTGCGCAAAGTAAAAAAAAACTTAATATTTATTATAGAATTTTCATATGCTTATCACTTTTAAAATTATTACTTTATTTTAAACATTTTATACTTTTATGAAGCCCCATTCTATTTCAAATAATACGTAAAAGATTCGAATCATTTAATTTAAATTTAAAAGAATTATACGCATTTGAAAATCGTTTAAATTTTTAGACCTCTAGAGAAATTTAACACCCCTGAGACCCCTTAAGTCATGGACTGCAAGTGTTCTGTAGATCAAATGAAACAAATATTTGAAAGTACTACCATATTCTGGTGTCCAGCAAGTTAACAGATCTGGTTTTATCCTAAACGAAGCACAACAAAAATAAGACTTCACATTTTTGAGCAAATATTTTAGTTGGAAAAATGCGACTTTTGCATTAAACAATATTACTATAAGCGAGAATATCTCAAAAACAAAAGCATAATGGAAAATCGAAATGCTGATCTTTTCCCAGAAAATATTTAAATAATTCAATAAAAGACCGTAAAAAATCAGTAATTCACCACTATTATTAGAAACTAACAATAAATAAAGGAACTATTATTCCTGATACAATCAATGGTTGAAAAATTCCACTTAATATCGAGAAGTCTCGGTGTCCTCTTTTGGTACTGGGTGTGATATAAAGAAGAAAATTTTTCACAAATCTCGTCCTACTTCAAGACACAACATTATAAATAATACGTTTTATAACAGAAACTGTTTTTTCCTTACCTTTTGCAACGCTGTATCGCCTAAAAAACTGGATCAATGTAATCAAAATATTAAGTACAATTCACTCATTAGTGCTTATGACAAACAATTTCGTAAACAATTCTTCACGATATATTTTCCTTCTGTTATGCGTAATAAGGAATCACATAATGTACATCTGCATAATTTATTCTAAATGTATTTCTGCGCAAAAAAGAACTTTACATTACTTTCAAAAAGTAATCTAGAGTCAATTATCTTTTTTACACCAAAACATACTAATATCTATATATTTTTTAAAAGAAATATGTTGCTTTTTCATTGCCATGTAAATTAGCAACAATATTAAAATTTTGGTTATAAAATTTTATAAGATTTTATATGTTTAATTTATCATTTTATAGAATTTTGAATTTTTCTAAGAAATTAAAATACAAATTTTTTTTGAAAGTGAAGAGAAGGCATCACAAAATCTAGGGTATGCCTTCTTGTTACTTGAAGTACTTGAAAATTGTTTTTGTAATCCTTCTGCAATAACTTTCCTTTGCTATTTAAGGGGACTCGGCACCTTTTTTCAATTTTTTTTTATTTAAGGGTTTTAAAATATTTTTTTTGTATATTATTAACAGTTACTACTAAACTAAGAAATTTCACCATGAAAATAATTCCTAAATTTAAAAAAAAATTTAAATTTTTTAAAAATTTTTTACCGATTTTTAAAATTCTTCTTCTTTTACAATTATCATTATTTTGACACCAAAATTTTTTTTGGATTTATTAGACTATGAGTAATAACTTTAGGGATCAATTTTGCAACAAACAAATTAGTTTGGGAAAAAAAAATAAAATGTAAACATTAATGGAATAAAAGCTAAAAAAACATGCCTTCTGCTACATTTTCTTTTATAAAATTTTTTCTATTCAAAATATTGAAAAATGAATCCCTAATTTAATTAAGCACATTGTATTAAAGATACACACCAAAATTCAAGTTGTTTGATAAATATCTGTAGAAGTTTTGTACTTTTAAAGACCATGATTTCATGTAAAAACTCGAACTGAGAAAATGCATTTTTAAGAATACCAATCAGCAAATATATATCAAAACAATGTCTAAATTTTGTAATAATTTTTCAATATGTTGTATAAATATATACCTTTAAAATAAAACATAATATAATTCAATTTCAAAATATTAAACAAAAATATAAGCTTTTTTTAAAGTGCCTGTCTGTGAGCCCAAAATTACGAAAAATAGGAAATATCATTGTGACTTATTTTTGCAAGAAACATGTATGAAATATATTAAAAAATAAATGAAATACATGAAATAAATGTAATAAAAATACATGAAATGTACAATAGAAAATTTAAAAGCTTTTATAAAATTAATTTGCTACTTAAATCAATATCTAAAATAAAATAAAGTAAAACAAATTTATGCTAAAATGTATTATTTTTTCAAAATAGGTTTGTTTTAAAATTGACTTGCGCCATAAGTCATTCCTTCTCTCCTCCTAGCTAATAACTCTTTTCTATGTATTGCTTTTTTAATAAGTTTAAGAGCCAGCTTATTACTGGCATTTTGACGACGTTTTCTAAATTTTTGTTTTCGACAATCTAAGGTAGTAGCAAGTTGTTTCGTTGAACCTCCAGTAGCTACACCTAATGCTTTCTGTGTTTCTACAATGGTGCGTACTGTACCCTTATTGTATTCGCAGACAGCTTCTGTTACTGCCCGCTTAACACGTCTTTTGTTTACGAAAAGTTCTTTCGGACACTTTGCCCAAATCATGCTATGCAAACTTTCGTTTGCATTTTGTGTTCCACATCGAATGCATCTTTCTAACAATTCATTAGATGCAAGTCTTTGATAAATCGGTAGAATTTTTGGAAGAAACTTTTCATTTATTGGTGTTCCTACATTTAATTTATGATTGTTAGGTTTTTCACCATTAGCAATAGCAGATTGGTAGAAACACCATGAGTTTTCTCCTGCAGGACACTTCGAATGTTGAGGTTTAGCATCTGTAGAAATGCTATGCAACAATGTAGCATATATTGCTGTTTTCATAGCATTCACACCCCCTTTGTTTCTCAAAATAGCCTTTTGGTAGTAAGTAGTTAATTTTTTAATCGTGGCTTCTTTCAAACTACCATGAGCTTTACCACCTAAAGAAATACCTTGAGCACGACAGTCTTTTACAGTAGATCTCAAAGCTGTTCCTAACCGCTTACTAACATGATTAATATATTCTTCCTTTTTTATCACAATATCAGGTCCATACACTTTTTTCTCGCACAAGTAGTTAAACGTTTTACAATCACCATCGGATAATACTGTGATATAACGGAATCCAAGTGATGTGGATCTTTTCCACAAGGTTAATGCAGCTTCCATTTCCATTGATGTAGATGAGCCCAAGTGATTTATATCACATTCGCTTTTATGTCCTTCATACCATATGCTGAATTCAGCACTTGACTGGCCTAGCTTATTTTTTGCCACAGAGCAATGACGACACACCTTACTCATCACTTCAAAGTCAACAACATATCCGGTGAGCATATCTATAACACATCCTACACCGATAAGTGAGGTGTGCCCACGAGTTAGCCACGTTCCATCAAAACTAACACTTAAGTCTGCGATTTCAGCTCCATTCTCGTACACATTTTTAATTTCTCGGTGGATTTCCGCAAATATGTTTTCAGATGCCAGAGTATATGCATTATCCAGCCGTCTCGCACACTTCCCATATGTAGTTGATGAAAAAGGATCTATATTCATCACCATACAAAATTTTTCTATAGCTGAATAACCTTTCCCAATATGTGAAAAAGCTTGAGTTATTCTCAAATTCACATCATGGCTGGTCGGAACAGACTTTAGAGATGTGTTTACAACAGTTTTGTTTTCATCACAATTGCTACACAATAGTTTTAAATTGTATGAAAATCCCAACTTGGCTCCAAGCTCCAGTTTCAAAGTTTGTTTTTCACGATATTGGCACTTTGCACTTCGAAGAAGATTGTTAACTTGGTTAAAGTCCACCAATATATAATTTCCAATAGCAGAGGTATCCTTTTTTACCACAGTGTTCAATTTTTCAAGGCGTACATTTGAAAAAACTGAATTTTTGTTCACTTCACAATCAATTTTCGCTTTACACCATCGCTTTTCATTCATTTGCAAAGCACGTACTGAACGTTTTCTAAGAGGCATATTAGCGATAACAACAACTAATAAAATGAATTATGATTGAAGTAGCATTAAAAAATGCTGTTTTAGGTTTCTATGAAGTTAAAAACTAATGAAACTAAAAATCACACAGCAAGTGAAAATGGCAAAGCTAATGTAAATAAACAACTTTGCTGATAGTTACAGTCACAGCTTAACGGATTCCTCTTCTTCTCTGTAGTTTTTAATGTAAAATAATGGATTTATTCTCAAGTAAAAAAATGTAAACATTGAGGTGGGCGTGGCATTTAAACTGCTGACAGAGCTGTCAAAATATTTAAAATGCATTTTACTGCGTTTAAAATAATCAGATCGTTTCGAAACTTCACTCAACTGTACCAAAGGTATCAAACTACATTTTAAACTAAAAATTGAAAAATCGATATTTTCATCGATTTTCGGTTTTTGAAAGGTGCCAAGTCTTCTTAATGTGACAGAATTTGAAATCAACCGGCTTGAAAAGCAGTAAACCCATCCTGTTTTGTATGTTTTCTTGTAAGCCTTTGTGACAAATTTATGCCTGAACCAATTTAAAATGGGTCAAACTTTAACACACACACATGGTGGTTCTTCAGTGGTTCCAGGACTGCATTTCGCTGCTTAACAGAAATAATGTTGACTTCAATTGCTTGATTATAATCTCTCGCCAAACGCAGAGACGAAAAAATGCAGAAAAAAATTGGGAGTTATAGAGACTGCCGATAGAAGTGAAAACTTAGAAATTTTACTCCTAAATTTGAAATTTCATAATGTTTGAATTAAAATTATCAACATCAATCTGGCTTTCCCATCTATTGACAATCTGAGCAAAAATTGTATGCATGTTTACATGGTATTTTATTAATCAAATATATTACGTCATGGTAAAATATAAACAAAATTCAATTGAAATAACAAATAATATGCAATCATATTATTTATGGATAATATTTGTAATTTCTAAATTTCAATGTACTTGAATTTTAACTTTGTTTTTAATGTTCGCTTCAATCTCATCATTAATTTCAACACTACTTAGACTTTTTGTACTTTCAATTATTTCATTTTTTTTAAAAAAAAAAAAAAAAAGAAAAAAAGCTTATGGTAACTAAAGTAAAAGAAAAATGTTTGATTCAAATTCATCTATTGTCGTTTTATATTTTGTAGTACTGAGTTTTCGATCATTCGACGTATTAAATTGTGTTTCATTTAGAAATTCTGTTAGTGATAGATTTTTATCATCTGAAAAGTTTATATTGAAGTCCCCATTTAAAATAATCGGTACATTATCATTTTTTTCGCCAAATCTTTTTTCGAGTATTTCAGAACCTTCTTTTGTATAAATCATCAAATTTTCGAATAAAAATATCTGTATCTGTTTCAGATTTTCAAGGCGAAATATAAACGGCAACCATTACTACGTATTGCTCATTCTCGGAATCGCAGCGAGCCACGCATATTTCGCCTATATCAGAAACATAAACACGATTCCTTCTTGTGAATTTAGTATGTGTGTCCACATGTGAAGTAATGAAGAGTGGCATATCTTGAGTATTGTGATAAAAATAGCTGCGCCTGCTGCTGGAACTTCGGGTCTTTTAAAACTTACAACAAAATTGAAATTCGGAATATCAAGTGGTTCTCGTTTTCCGTACGAATTTCTGACAAAAGCAGAACATTTGACTTTTTTAACGATGTTATCAGTTTTTAGGTCGGCTGTATGCGCCTGCAAACTGAAAAATGAATAAAAATATCGATAATCCTTTCTTGTTGAAGATGAATTCTAGAAAACTTTTGGGGACCGTTTATAATGTATTGTTTTGTAACCTTTTCAATTCTAAGCTCAAATTTTATTTTTGACAATTTAAATAAGTAAATAATGATTTCCAGATATTGAAGTTTTAAATAAAATAAATTTTTAATTAAATTAAAGTCGGAGCCGTTTTTACAATTTTCAACTAAAGATTTCAATGACATAAGCTAATAAACTATAATTTTGTATTATTAACCATATTTTAAACTTCGACATATTAATCTTGAATTATTATTAGATTTTATAAAAAATTTTTATTTCAAAATCCACGATAAAAATATTATTCAACATCTAGAAGTCTGTTTTACCATGGCAGTAAGAAAACGTCTAAGCAACTTTGAAGTACTAGTCTGAATTACGTGATGCATTACTGAGATTAAATTTTAGAAAAAAAAATACAAAATTTTCAAACGCCAGAATAAGTACGAAGATTTAAAATAATTTTAAATAATATAAAACTTTCAAACGCCAAAATAAATACGAGTATGTAAAATAATTTTCCGTTACTTATTTTTTATCTTAAAAATATTAGTATATTTATTTAGTACGCACTATTGTACTGCAGAAAAAATCTTCAATTAAACGATCCAAATAATAATCAAAGAAAACACTATTTCAACAAAGCACAGTATATACACATTGAACTTTTCACTAAATCCATTCCCACCCGGATGTCCAAGTAAGAGTTATGTGGTAAGAGATTATTTTTCATTTTTTCGAAATAATCACCACAATTCCATTGAGCCATGCACAGCGATTAAGATCTCTAAAATCTTTCATACCAACTACTTCGAGTAAGATTTTTTTCCTTCGTTGTAAATTCTAGCTTCTAAACTTATAAGGATTTCTTCAATAACAGTATAAATATCGATATTCTGGAAAAAAAATGTTTATAAAATTCGAAAGTAAACCGAAAAAAAATCAGCGATCCACCACTATTTTTTTTAAATACATTCTAAATAAATAAATTATAAATGATTCGAAGCAAAGCATTTGAGGTTCTTGCAACTGAATTCGGGAGTTCTCGGTACTGAGTGAGATTTACAGAGGAAGTGTTTATTATTCTTCAACAGATTACTCCACGAAATGCAGACTGCCCTGCCAGGTCCGAGACAAGAAAGGATATTTTTTTTAAAATTAATTAGATGTATGTCCTTATCAATACAGTTTTAAGCAGCTAAAGGTACACATTTCATTAGTGCATTTTCAATTACTTACATATTAGTGTTTATGAGTAATACTTATCGTATTACTAAGGAATCACATAATGTGGGCCAACATGATGTATTTTAAATGATTTTCTACATAAATTGTTTTATAGTATTTTTCAAAAAAATTAATTATAATTCATTTGTAAAAACTGCCGAAAGATAACCAAATGGTAAAAATATATGTTACAAGTTTCATTTACATGAACATTTTGAATATTATCTACATTTAGATAATGAATATTTTCAAAAATTAATGTTGTCTCAGTCATTCAATAAAACATTTCGTTTGCTTAAATTGATAAAAATGCAAATGTTAATAAAAATAGTTTTTATTTTTTAAATTTGGTTGTTGTTACATAACAGCTTATATATTCATTCTTGCTATTTGATATGTTTTAGATATTACTTTGTGGTTTGTTTGCAGTAATATTCTACTTAATCTAATAAGAGGAATTTTGAAAGCCAATCTCTCTCTCTCTCTCTCTCTGAAACGAAACAACCCCTCCTGTTTTAGAAATTTTCACACCACACCAACGTGAGAAGGCTTCAATAAATTTACTTTGTGACAACCCCGGCAAATGACGGTCCTTCTATGACGTCAGGACTGAAATTTATGTTTAAACAAAAGCAGTTGGTTTCAAATTCATGATCGTAACCACTTGAAAAAATGCTAAAAACATGCTAACACCAAAGTATTTTAAGTTGTCATCTGTTAGAGCCCTAATGAAGAGGGCGTTTTGAAAGCGCGGGTATGTAAGTGTGTAGTGGTGTTTACGCCCTCACACTCAAGAGTGAGACGCAGAGAACGAACGCATGCGGCTTGTCGCGAGTTTACCATTTTTTTTGGGGGGGAGGATTTTAATTAGTGTGTAATAGTAATATATTTTAAAAGTGTGTAAAAAAGTCCTCTTATAAACACTCAGGCACATTGAAAACAGCGACCCAAGAAGAAAGCATCGGATTGAAATGAAATTTAATACACCTAATGACACAGATGAGAGATTCACTTGATCTCAAAAACTAGACAATTAAACGAATACAGGGTGTGCAACGACACAAATATTGGGTAACTTCAATAGCGCGTTGGACCACCTCCAGCTGCAATACATGCCGCAACACGGTCCGGCATTGAGTTAATTAGAAACCTTATGTTGTCCTGAGGCAGATGGGCCCACAAATCTTGAACAGCCAACTCTAAATCATGCAGAGAGTGACACAATGGCATCTGCCGATTTAGCTGATCCCACACGTGCAATACAGGGGACAAATCAGGGGACGGGCCGGCCATGGAAGAGTATGAAAATGACGTAGGAGGTCTTGAGCAACTCTTGCTGTATGCGGACGAGCATTATCTTACTGTAAAATTGCCCCTGGAAGACCATTTAGGAAAGGTCCTACATGGGGACCAAGGATATCATCAACGTAACGTTGGCCCGTTAAGGTTCCACGCATCACAATTAAAGTGGACCGGCTATCATATGCTATGGGGCCCCAGACCATTACACCAGCTGTGCGGGCAGTATGACGTAGAACAGACTGTGGGGAATTGTACCGCTCACCAGGGCACCTCCACACCCTTACACAGTTATCATCTGTCCCCCGAACAAATCGGAATTTATCACTAAACACAACCTATTTCCAACCTGTGACATTCCACATTGATCTGGCTTGGCACCACTGTAGACGCAGTTGTCGATGTTCCGGTGTTAAAGGGAAAGCACGGAAAGGGCGCTCTTGGATTTAAGATTTACTTCTGCAAGGTGCCTGGAAATTTTTTGTGAAACAATTGCTACGCCTTCGTCTTCTCGTATCGTTGATTGATTGATTGATTTAATATTAACGTCGCACTGTTCAGCAACACGAGGGCTTTTGGCGACGGACCACGTAATTTTGAACCATGGTCAAGTGACGTGGACGACACCTGAGCTGGCACCCCCCTCTCCTAACTACCTCGTATCGTTGAACGAGTCACTGTAGGATCCACAAGTGCTTGCCGCACGATCCTTCGATCATCTCTCCTCATGGTCTTCCTGGTCACTCCAGACCCGGTTTTCCACACGTGGGCACCTTCTTGTATGCACTGCTCCCAACAATTTCTAACTGCACACTCCGAACGATCCACCTGGCCAGCAACACGGTGTGTCGACCAGCCTGCAGTTTTCATAGCGATGATTAGGCCTATCTCAAACTTGCTTAACGGTGAGAAATGTCTTCCTGCACGTTTACCTGGCATGTTTCGCTTACCAAAGTCTTCCTACAATCGGCTGGTAATCGTCACGTTTATGAATCGTCGAATTTGCGCTGGCTCATATAGCACCCTCTTCCTGATTGTAGCGCCACCTCGGCGTGTATGAGCATGCGTATTGGCACAATACTTGGATCATTTACATATCAAATTACGCTGTACTTATTTGCAAAGTTTCGCAATTCTACTTAGCTTCTTTCTTGGGATGCTATTTTCAATGTTCCTGAGTGTATTTGTAAGGAAGTGTGTGGAAGTCAATGATTTTGAGTTGTGACTGAGTTATTCCATCCGTGAAATCACTGCGTATGAGTGCCGAATTAGAGAGAAGCTACAACACATCTAAATGCCGAATGGTTCATGAGTAATATTTATGAAAGTTTTTGTTACCAGCCCCAAGTATAGATATCAACTAGTAGTGTTGGTTATTTTTGATTTTTGTGGGGTTTTTTTATTTAAAAATAATAAAATGTATAAAATTACGACACAATTATCATACAGAAAAATGTTTTTGCATTTTTGCCTTTAAACGCCGTATTTTTTTTTAGTAAGAGAATATTAATTTTTTTTAAACTAAAATTGATTTAAGTAACAAAACTCTTGTAGCTTATTACATAATTAGACTGATTTGTTGCATTATTTTTGGTAGTAATAAGAACACTCACACTGGATGCCCACAGAAAAATATTCTGGCAATTAAAAAAAGTAGACCATTTAACCTTTTAACTGTCTTCCCCCAGATTATCTTGGGCATGGCATTAGAGCTCTAAAATATCAAACTCGTATATTATACAGGGTAATTTCTTTTGAGTGAGTCATTGTTTTCCATCCAAAAACATATAGGGAGAAGTTTATTTCGACTTCTTTGTTAGTTTTTTGCATAATGGCGACAAATTATGTACCCAAATCATCAAAATAACTTGACCGTTAAAGGCCTAATGTATGTTTATATTTTATTTTATATTTATAAAATACATATACTACAAAGAAGGAAAAAGAATTATATACAGAGTGTGTATCGATACTTGGAGATAAAAGGGCTTGAGGTGAAAGTTCGAGTCACATTTGTTCTGAAAATAATGAAAAACAAATACTCCTGCACATGGCTAAGTGAGGACGACATCATTTTTGAAAATGTGTAAAATTAACATACTCTAACACATAATTAGCTACTGTGAACACATAATTCGCAATTTAACTATGTGTTTTTCATGAATGTCATGTTACGAAGCCGGACTATTAGCTGCAATCACAAATCGAACAAACGGTTTTGCTGATTTTGTTAAAGTGAACCTTGTTTGCGTGAGTCAAGATTTGAGAAAAAGATACCACCTAATTTTGACTTTTCAAAGAAAGAAAACTATTCTATGCAACGCCAGTCAGGTTTCGCAGGATTTGGCCCATTTAGTTAAGATTCCAAAATCGTGCAACCTTATTTCTTATGCAAAAAAATCATGCAGAACTTTTTTTTTGCAGGACATCTTACTTTAAAAACCGTCCTATTGATACCTTCAGTCCCATCATTAGGTACTGTAAACGAATAATCCACAACTTCAGGTTGATTTTTTCACTAACGAAATCTCTCATAGTCGTGCTATTAATCACAATCACAAGTAGAGCAGAAAATTTGGCTGGTTTATATGAAATAAATGTCGTTTCAATCATGACAGATTATAAAATTATTTGTCATTAATTTTTGGGAAAAGACGGATATACTTATAACCGGACATCGCAAGCAGTGCACGTATGTGGTGTTCTATTGTGATGAGAATTAAAACTGTGCATGGACGACATCACCTGTATGTAAATCCTAAAATTGCTATTTGATTACTGACTTTATTCAATCTCCCTTTCCCATTTACTAATTTCCCATCTTGGTTTATAATTCTTTGTATAAGCCTATTATTTACAACGTCAGTCTAAAGAGAGGCTTTCAAGTATTTCTAAGCATTTCAGGTGTTATTTTGCCTTATTGTTTTTTTATGTATAAATTCATTTGAAATAATATAAATTTATCTCCAAGTTTGAAATAAGAATTAAGAATTTTAAATAAATGAAACGTAAATACTCCTTATGCTCAAAAGGAAACAACTAGGAAACCTAGTGGTTGGCGTATGAAGGTGATGAATTTTTAGCAAATAAAATATCGTTATGTGTGTATTATTAATGAAAGTCCCATTCACCCGTTTATACTGATTTCCGATCAATCCCGTAAAGTAAAAATCAATTTTACAACTCATTTTCTCATTCTATTTTTTTTGCTTCGTAATTAGATAACCTTAAAAAACCTGTTTGTTTCTTAGAAAACAAGTTTATTTTTACTACATCATATTCTAAATGAATTTCAATTCTATGCAATTCATAATTTCCTTGAGGAAAATATTTCATAAAATCATTTTTTATGAATAATGTGTCTTGGATTTTCACGTAAGAAAAAATTTGTTGAACATGTATTGCATCAGTTTGATCATTATAACCATTTTAAAATAAAACACTGTACATCAAAACCAAAAGAAATTTAATTTCTTTTGTTCGATTGAGATAAGATGAAACTTTATGCTTTTCCCAAAATGTAAACTTCTAAATTTTAGTAACTTTGAAAACAGTAATTTATAAATATATAGACCCTTTTAGTATCCGAATGATTCACCCCACTAATATAAGTAATACATACTAAATATATAAACCGTAATTAGCGCAGCGTATTAAAATTTAAATCGCTTTTCCACGAAAATCGAGGACTCTCAGAGGCTGTTTTGGTACTGAGTATTACACATTGAAGAAATGTTTTAATTTTTATTCCTTTCTACTATTAAAAATGTAGAGTATTTAGCGTAGCCTATGGATAGTTAAAATTCCTTAGTTTTTTTCGCATTTGTTGGAATATTTAAGCAAAGGAGTGCATTAATCTGTGATCAGTAAACTCGTGTTATTTGGTTAGTGCATCCAAGCTTCGCCATATGAAGGAGTAAGAGGGTTAGTATCTATATAGGAAAAATGGGGAATTAGTTATTGCATGTTATCCAGCAAGGCAAGCTTGGATAAAAGATGAGATACTTTTGGCCATTCACTCGTTAATAAAATGCTGATATTGCATTTGTCAATATCCCTGGCACCGACTTCTCGAGCCTTCCCTTTTCATATTTATGAATATTGGCTATGTTTCCAAATTATTATATAAATATATTCTCATAGCATCAAGTCAAAGAGAAGCTTTCTGGTACATCTTGTGAGTGAGTGATTGTGGTGTTTCATGGGACAAAATCCACTTTTGGATTTTGCGCTCCCTCCAGCAAAATCCAGTCTTCTGCCTCATTATTTTTCGCTTGTAAATTCCTCTGGAAAAAAAAATAAGTGAATCGCAATGGATCAAATAAAGGCTAAACATTTTACCACATAAATGTTGGTTCTACGCGAAACAAAATAATAATAATTAAAAAAAAATATGTGTGTCGGATCCGACGTATGACTGTAGTTTACTCCTTAAGTATGGTTGTCTTTGATTATTTAGTAGGCAAACAGGGTAAATAAATTGATCTCATATAATACTGAAAGTATGCATGCATTTATTTATTACTATTTACATTTTTCGTATTGATTCGGTAAAATAATATATATTATATATATGACATGTCTCAAGTCAGAACTAATCTTAATTTTTAAAAAAGGTATTTATTCAGCGAGTTCTCTACGTATACTGCCGCTGTGAGAAAAAAGGACGCCAAAGCGAAATATAACTTTAGAACTTTAGGCGAAGGATCACGAAATTTGTACACTCTAGTGAAGAAGACGACACACACACACACTTGCCAAAATTTTTTATCACTTCAACGTGAACACTTTTATTCTCCGTGTATTTAAAATGCATCATTCCTTCAGCAGGATTGGTCCTCATTGAAACCAGGACACGAACATTTCACACGACATATCGGCCTCTGGTGAGTGAATATGACCACTCGGCTACTGTAGTTACTCAACTCAATCCCTCATCGTGAGAGAAGTAAACAAATCCGTCGAAAAGAGAAAAGAGAACGTCATTAGATGATGTACAGGCAGTGGCTGACACACTGGAACGTGGAGTAAAAAGGTTTCATCTTAGCTGTGCAAAATGTCGCCACTTCAGAATCACCACTTTATTTGGGAAAATTCCAGTTGAGAAACTTTTTAAACAGCTAGCTCACTACATGCAGGACTTTATTAAACCTGTTTTTAAATAATTAATATTTAGCACTTTATCTACCGACGGTACTTATATGTACCATTCACTTTAAAATTTCATAAAATAACCATTTTTGCGAAAACACTAACGATATTTAGCAGGAATAATCTTTTAAATCCCCTCTTCCGAGATACATGGTAGCACGGGTTCTATGCTGAGCATTTTAGCGGGGAAGACGAATAGTTTTATAGCAGAAATTGCGTTTTCAGTGGCTTGCATAATTTATCATTTTTGTTCCAAAAAAAGAGTTAATGTCAAAAGGTAAGTGTTTTATTTTTTGTATGTTAATGAAGACGTTAGAAAACGATTTGACTATTTATTTTAAGTGAACAGTGTATATAATTAATTTTACAGTTGGATATCTTTAATTAATTAATTAGCTCTAACGGATTAAATTTCCCAATGTTGAGAATTTTTTTTATGTATATCCGTTAGTTTTCAAGCTAGTGATTCAAAAAAAATATTTCACGAACAATACTGCAGTAAATTATAATGCCGTAGATGAAGGTTTAAACTAATAATCCCATTATTTTTAATAAGAATTAAATGCAAATAAGTATCGCATTCACCAATGTATGTTTATTTACAGTTAATTCTATAAAGAAAAAACACAATTCGCAATATAATTTATCAATCTATCTTTTATCATAAAAATTTAACATTTGATGATCCTTGATGTTCGCTTCTTATAGTCGATGTGTAGAAACTTGATAGCCCTGGGGTTAAGAGAACAATTTCTATGTTCTATGCTAAGCAAAAATCGTCCTTTCGAGTTTTGATGTTAGCGCGGTTTGAAAGTTTGGATACTAAAGGACTAGAACAGGTAACGATATTATCCCTTGATTGGGTTCATAATTAAGATGTTCACCTCCAATAGTCCCCTTACACCTTTACAGTTAGGGGTACATAAAAAATGGACAGTATTTAAGACATGGACTGCAAGTGTTCTGTAGATCAAATGAAACAAATATTTGAAAGTACTACCATATTCTGGTGTCCAGCAAGTTAACAGATCTGGTTTTATCCTAAACGAAGCACAACAAAAATAAGACTTCACATTTTTGAGCAAATATTTTAGTTGGAAAAATGCGACTTTTGCAATGGACAATATTACTATAAGCGAGAATATCTCAAAAACAAAAGCATAATGGAAAATCGAAATGCTGATCTTTTCCCAGAAAATATTTAAATAATTCAATAAAAGACCGTAAAAAATCAGTAATTCACCACTATTATTAGAAACTAACAATAAATAAAGGAACTATTATTCCTGATACAATCAATGGTTGAAAAATTCCACTTAATATCGAGAAGTCTCGGTGGCCTCTTTTGGTACTGGGTGTGATATAAAGAAGAAAATTTTTCACAAATCTCGTCCTACTTCAAGACACAACATTATAAATAATACGTTTTATAACAGAAACTGTTTTTTCCTTACCTTTTGGAACGCTGTATCGCCTAAAAAACTGGATCAATGTAATCAAAATATTAAGTACAATTCACTCATTAGTGCTTATGACAAACAATTTCGTAAACAATTCTTCACGATATATTTTCCTTCTGTTATGCGTAATAAGGAATCACATAATGTACATCTGCATAATTTATTCTAAATGTATTTCTGCGCAAAAAAGAACTTTACATTACTTTCAAAAAGTAATCTAGAGTCAATTATCTTTTTTACACAAAAACATACTAATATCTATATATTTTTTAAAAGAAATATGTTGCTTTTTCATTGCCATGTAAATTAGCAACAATATTTAAATTTTGGTTATAAAATTTTATAAGATTTTATATGTTTAATTTATCATTTTATAGAATTTTGAATTTTTCTAAGAAATTAAAATACAAATTTTTTTTTGAAAGTGAAGAGAAGGCATCACAAAATCTAGGGTCTGCCTTCCTGTTACTTGAAGTACTTGAAAATTGTTTTTGTAATCCTTCTGCAATAACTTTCCTTTGCTATTTAAGGGGACTCGGCACCTTTTTTCAATTTTTTTTATTTAAGGGTTTTAAAATATTTTTTGTATATTATTAACAGTTACTACTAAACTAAGAAATTTCACCATGAAAATAAACCTAAATTTAAAAAAAAATTTAAATTTTTAAAAATTTTTACCGATTTTTAAAATTCTTCTTCTTTACAATTATCATTATTTTGACACCAAAATTTTTTTGGATTTATTAGACTATTATAACTTTAGGGATCGATTTTGCAACAAACAAATTAGTTTTAAAATTAAACATTAATGGAATAAAAGCTAAAAAAACATGCCTTCTGCTACATTTTCTTTTATAAAATTTTTTCTATTCAAAATATTGAAAAATGAATCCTAATTTAATTAAGCACGATACAACCAAAATTCAAGTTGTTTGATAAATATCTGTAGAAGTTTTGTACTTTTAAAGACCATGATTTCATGTAAAAACTCGAAGAAAATGCATTTTAATACCAATCAGCAAATATAATCAAAACAATGTCTAAATTTTGTAATAATTTTTCAATATGTTGTATAAATATATACCTTTAAAATAAAACATAATATAATTCAATTTCAAAATATTAAAACAAAAATATAAGCTTTTTTTTAAAGTGCCTGTCTGTGAGCCGGGTTACGAAAAATAGGAAATATCATTGTGACTTATTTTGCAAGAAACGGAAATATATTAAAAAATAAATACATGAAATAAATGTAATAAAAATACATGAAATGTACAATAGAAAATTTAAAAGCTTTTATAAAATTAATTTGCTACTTAAATCAATATCTAAAATAAAATAAAGTAAAACAAATTTATGCTAAAATTATTTTTTTTTCAAAATAGGTTTGTTTTTTAAAATTGACTTTGCCATAAGTCATTCCTTCTCTCCTCCTGCTAATAACTCTTTTTATGTATTGCTTTTTAATAAGTTTAAGAGCCAGCTTATTACTGGCATTTTGACGACGTTTTCTAAATTTTTGTTTTCGACAATCTAAGGTAGTAAAGTTGTTTCGTTGAACCTCCAGTAGTTGGCTAATCTCCAATGCTTTCTGTGTTTCTACAATGGTGCGTACTGTAATTGTATTCGCAGACAGCTTCTGTTACTGCCCGCTTAACACGTCTTTTGTTTGCAAATTTCTTTCGGCACTTTGCCCAAATCATGCTATGCAAACTTTCGTTTGCATTTTGTGTTCCATCGAATGCATCTTTCTAACAATTCATTAGATGCTATAAATCGGTAGAATTTTTGGAAGAAACTTTTCATTTATTGGTGTTCCTACATTTAATTTTTTATGAAACATAGCAGATTGGTAGAAACACCATGAGTTTTCTCCCTGCAGGACACTTCGAATGTTGAGGTTTAGCATCTTAGAAATGCTATGCAACAATGTAGCATATATTGCTTAGCATTCACACCCCCTTTGTTTCTCGTAAGTAGTTAATTTTTTAATCGTGGCTTCTTTCAAACTACCAGCGAGCTTTTTTAGTCTTTTTTACAGTAGATCTCAAAGCTGTTCCCTAACCGCTTACTAACATGATTAATATATTCTTCCTTTTTATCACAATATCAGGTCCATACACTTTTTCTCGCACAAGTAGTTAAACGTTTTACAATCACCATCGGATAATTGTGATATAACGGAATAGTGATGTGGATCTTTTTACAAGGTTAATGCAGCTTCCATTTCCATTGATGTAGATGAGCCCAAGTGATTTATATCAATTCGCTTTTATGTCCTTCATACCATATGCTGAATTCAGCACTTGACTGGCCTAGCTTATTTTTTTGCCACAGAGCAATGACGAGACACACCTTACTCATCAGTCCAACAACATATCCGGTGAGCATATCTATAACACATCCTACACCGATAAGTGAGGTGTGGCCACGAGATTAGCCACGTTCCATCAAAACTAACACTTAAGTCTGCGATTTCAGCTCCATTCTCGTACACATTTTTAATGGATTTCCGCAAATATGTTTTCAGATGCCAGAGTATATGCATTATCCAGCCGTCTCGCACACTTCCCATATGTAGTTGATGAAAAAGGGATCTATATTCATCACCATACAAAATTTTTCTATAGCTGAATAACCTTTCCCAATATGTGAAAAAGCTTGAGTTATTCTCAAATTCACATCATGGCTGGTCGGAACAGACTTTAGAGATGTGTTTACAACAGTTTTGTTTTCATCACAAGCAATAGTTTTAAATTGTGAAAATCCCAACAGCTCAAGCTCCAGTTTCAAAGTTTGTTTTCACGATATTCACTTTGCACTTCAAGAAGATTGTTAACTTGGTTAAGTCCACCAATATATAATTTCCAATAGCAGAGGTATCCTTTTTTACCACAGTGTTCAATTTTTATGTACATTTGAAAAAACTGAATTTTTGTTCACTTCACAATCAAGTTAATCGTTTTCATTCATTTGCAAAACGTACTGAACGTTTTTGCAATAGCGATAACATAATTTATGAAGTAGCAAAAAATGCTGTTTTAGGTTTTTCCTTTAAAAGCAAAAACATAATGGCAAAAAATTTAACATGCAGTCACAGCTTAACGGATTCTCTCTTCTCTGTAGTTTTTAATGTAAAATAATGGTTATTCTCAAGAAGTAAAAAATGTAAACATTGAGGTGGGCGTGGCATTTAAACTGCTGACACAGCTGTCAAAATATTTAAAATGCAGTTTAAAATAATGATCGTTTCGAAACTTCACTCAAGTACCAAAGGTATCAAACTACATTTAAACTAAAATTATAATCGATTTTCTGGGGTTCTTCAATGAGAACAACCGGCGAAAAATTTAAGCCCATCCTGTTTTGTATGTTTTCTTGTAACTAATTTAAAATTCCCATGCTAACAGAAATAATGTTGATCAATTGCTTGATTATAATCAAACGCAGAGACGGCAGAAAAAATTGGGAGTTATAGAGAGACTGCCGATCCTTTCCCAGTTTTGATGTTTACATGGTATTTTATTAATCAAATATTACGTCATGGTAAAATATAAACAAAATTCAATTGAAATAACAAATAATATGCAATCGGTTTGAAAGTTTGGTTTTATACTAAATTGTGTTTCATTTAGAAATTCTGTTAGTGATAGATTTTTTATCATCTGTTTATATTGAAGTCCCCCATTTAAAAAAGTACATTAAGAAAATTTTTCACAAATTTTAACATTTGATGATCCTTGATGTTCGCTTCTTATAGTCGATGTGTATGAAACTTGATAGACCTGGGGTTAAGAGAACAATTTCTATGTTCTATGCTAAGCAAAAATCGTCCTTTCGAGTTTTGATGTTAGCGCGGTTTGAAAGTTTGGATACTAAAGGACTAGAACAGGTAACGATATTATCCCTTGATTGGGTTCATAATTAAGATGTTCACCTCCAATAGTCCCCTTACACCTTTACAGTTAGGGGTACATAAAAAAGGACAGTATTTAAGACATGGACTGCAAGTGTTCTGTAGATCAAATGAAACAAATATTTGAAAGTACTACCATATTCTGGTGTCCAGCAAGTTAACAGATCTGGTTTTATCCTAAACGAAGCAGACAAAAAATAAGACTTCACATTTTTGAGGAAATATTTTAGATGGAAAAATGCGACTTTTGCAATTGACAATATTACTATAAGCGAGAATATCTCAAAAGCAAAAGCATAATGGAAAATCGAAATGCTGATCTCTTCCCAGAAAATATTTAAATAATTCAATAAAAGACCGTAAAAAATCAGTAATTCACCACTATTATTAGAAACTAACAATAAATAAAGGAACTATTATTCCTGATACAATCAATGGTTGAAAAACTCCACTTAATATCGAGAAGTCTCGGTGGCCGCTTTTGGTACTGGGTGTGATATAAAGAAGAACATTTTTCGCAAATCTCGTCCTACTTCAAGACACAACATTATAAATAATACGTTTTATAACAGAAACTGTTTTTTCCTTACCTTTTGAAACGCTGTATCGCCTAAAAACGGGATCAATGTAATCAAAATATTAAGTACAATTCACTCATTAGTGCTTATGACAAACAATTTCGTAAACAATTCTTCACGATATATTTTCCTTCTGTTATGCGTAATAAAGAATCACATAATGTACATCTGCATAATTTATTCTAAATGTATTTCTGCGCAAAGAACTTTACGTTACTTTCAAAAAGTAATCTAGAGTCAATTATCTTTTTTACACAAAAACATACTAATATCTATATATTTTTTAAAAGAAATATGTTGCTTTTTCATTGCCATGTAAATTAGCAACAGTATTTAAATTTTGGTTATAAAATTTTATAAGATTTTATATGTTTAATTTATCATTTTATAGAATTTTGAATTTTTCTAAGAAATTAAAATACAAATTTTTTTTGAAAGTGAAGAGAAGGCATCACAAAATCTAGGGTCTGCCTTCCTGTTACTTGAAAATTGTTTTTGTAATCTTTCTGCAATAACTTTCCTTTCCTATTTAATGTGACAGAATTTGAAATCAACTGGCTTGAAAAGCAGTAAACCCATCCTGTTTTGTATGTTTTCTTGTAAGCCTTTGTGAGAAATTTATCCCTGAACCTATTTAAAATGGGTCAAACTTTAACACACACACATGGTGGTTCTTCAGTGATTCTAGGACTGCATTTCGCTGCTTAACAGAAATAATGTTGACTTCAATTGCTTGATTGTAATCTCTCGCCAAACGCAGAGACGAAAGCATTCAGAAAAGAAAATTGGCAGTTATAGAGACTGCCGTAGAAGTGAAAACTTAGAAATTTTAGTAATAAATTTTAAATTTCATAATGTTTGAATTAAAATTATCAACATCAATCTGGCTTTCCCATCTATTGACACTCTGAGCAAAAATTGTATGCATGTTTACATGGTCTTTTATTATTCAAATATATTACGTAATGGTAAAATATAAACACAATTCAATTGAAATAAATAATATGCAATCATATTATTTATGGATAATATTTGTAATTACGAAATTTCAATGTACTTGAATTTTAACTTTGTTTTTAATGTTCGCGTCAATATCATCATTAATTTCAACACTTCTTAGACTTTTTGTACTTTCAATTATTTCATTTTGTTTTAAAAAATATGCAATAAGCTTACGGTAACTAAAGTAAAAAGAAAAATGTTTGCTTCAAATTCATCTAACAATCGCGTAAAAACCACATCAATCGTCGTTTTATATTTTGTAGTACTAAGTTTTCGATCATACGACGTATTAAATTGTGTTTCATTTAGAAATTCAGTTAGTGATAGATTTTTATCATCTGAAAATTTTATATTGAAGTCCCCATTTAAAATAATCGGTACATTATCATTTTTTTCTCCAAATATTTTTTCGAGTATTTCAGAAACTTCTTTTGTATAAATCATCAAATTTTCGACTAAAAATATCTGTTTCAGATTTTCCAGGCGAAATATAAACGGCAACCATTAACATGTATTGCTCATTCTCGGCATCGTAGCGAGCCACGCATATTTCGCCTATATCAGAAACATAAACACGATTCCTTCTTGTGAATTTAGTATGTGTATCCATATGTGAAGTAATGAAGAGTGACATATCTTGAATATTGTGATATATATATATATATATATATATATATATATATATATATATATATATATATATATATATATATATATATATATATATATATATATATATATATATATAGCTGCGCCTGCTGCGGGAACTTCAGGTCTTTTAAAACATACAACAAAATTGAAATTCGGAATATCAAGTGGTTCTTCGTACGAATTTCTGAGAAAAGCAGAACATTTGACTTTTTTAACGATGTTCTCAGTTTTTAGGTCGGCTGTATGCACATTCAAACTTTGATATATGAATAAAAATATCGATAATCCTTTCTTGTTGGAGATGAATTCTAGAAATTTTTTGGTGACCGTTTATAAGGTATTGTTTTGTAACCTTTTCAATTCTAAGCTCAAATTTTATTTTTCACAGTTTAACTAAGTAAATAATGATTTCAAAATATTGAAGTTTTAAATAAAATAAATTTTGTAATGAAATTAAAGTCGGAGCCGTTTTTACAATTTTCAAATAAATATTTTAATGACATAAGCTAATAAACTATAATTTTGTATTATTAACCATATTTTAAACTTCAACATAATAATCTTGAATTATTATTCGATTTTATAAAAAACTTTATTTCAAAATCCACGATAAATATATGATTTAACATCTAGAAGTCTATTTTCCTATGGCAGTAAGAAAACGTCTAAGAACTTTGAAATACTAGTCTGAGTTGCGTGATGCATTACCGAGATTAAAATTTAGAAAAAAAAATACAAAATTTTCAAACGCCAGAATAAATATGAGTATTTAAAATAATTTTCTGTTATTTATTTTATATGAAAAATATGAGTATATTTATTTATTACTCACTATTGTGCTGCACAATGATTCTACAATTAAACGATTCAAATAATGGACAAACACAAAAACACTATTTCAACAATGTACAGTATATACACATTGAACTTTTCACTAAATCCATTCAATTTCACTTATAAGATATACACAGCACTATACGTAAGCTGTATAGCTACAGATATACTGCTATAAGCATGTCGATGACGCGAACGCACGAGATTTCTCCCATTCAAAAAGTGTATAAGACACAGCCTATACTGCCTGTGCGCCAGTCATGAGCATGTCGGTGACGCCAATCCATAAGATTATCCCCTACCAAAAAGTCACCAATGCGGCTAAAGAAGTTTTCACTCAAACAAGATACTACAAGTTGCATACAAAGTCCAACACGGCTTCTTGAGTAAAATTGATATCAAATTTCCTTACCATCCGAGTGCACATATCAAATAAAAGTGTTGCTTATCTTTAATTTTTGTGGGGGTCTTTTCAATAAAACAACTCGTACACACACACGTACACACATATGTGTGCATAAAGTGATTTTTCAGGAACGTTTACGTATAACGGAGATTTAAGAATCGAATATAAAATAATTAAAAATTTAAACTTCTCAAATATGACATAATAAGAATGAAAATTGCCGTAAAATGGATAATTTTTTAAGAAACACAGGATAAGGATTTGAGTATATCGTGGAGAGTAATACAACGTACTGGGAATCAGGAAAATGGAAATTATTCTAGTCAAAATGTGTGTTTTGTTTTAAATGATATACGAGATAATGGAGTTTCGATGAGAAAAGAAGAAAAAGAAAAGAGAAACGTCATAGCTTTATCTTAGATCAATCACACTTAAATAAATCCGCAAGTATTATTTTTTACTTCTTTTCTGTCTCTCTTTTCAAGTCGTAAAATTTCTACTTTTTTAAAGTCAATTAGAAGTATAGACGCGGAAAATATATTAAACAGTATCTGTAAAAAAAACTTTTAAATTGAATTATATATAATAAATTTTATTAGAGAAACTGCGTTGGTAATAAAATTTATGTATGAAAAGATGTAAGCTACCGCAACTTTTAATTTATTCTTCGTTAACTGTTGATTTTCCCTTTGGAAGTACGTCTGCTCTATGAATTACAACTATTTCACTTATCTTTCTTAATACTACATATTTCATTGACCATTTTGTTTCAACTTTTGGATATTTACAGTATTCAATAAAAAAATGAAGTCCAAAAACAGAAAACGCCGTTAAAATTCCAAGGGGAATGACAACTTTTTGGTTTTATTCAGGATTTATAGTTTTAAAAAAAAAATAAATGCGTATTTCGACATTTACAACGGTTTTTTTATGCATACGTTGGAAAACTGAAGCTTATTTATTTATATGAATGATTCATATAAGTATCAAAACTGAAAAAGGAGATGCAAGATCTTTTTTAAAACTACTGTTATTGGAGATAAAAATTCTCAAAACTTTTCATCTCATTTAAATATCATAAATAAATCTTTCTTTAGATGTACCATGTGTTAAAGCTTGGCTAAGAACTATTATTCAAATACAAAAAGATACGAGAAAAAAGTCTGAATTTTCTTTACTCTTGAATCTCAGCATAGTTCATCGGCTTAGACATCAACCATCATTAACCTCACACTCTCTATAAATTTATTTATTTATCATCGTGGAATTTCCAATCGCTAATAAAATATATTTTAAAGCGCTCAATTCAGCGGAACATTTAAATACATGGTTATTTTGGATGACAGTACAGTAATTTTATTATAAGTAATGATAATTGATTGATTGAACCTAATTATTTAAAGAACTACAAATACATCCACAATGGCATCGTTTTTGGCGACTTGTGTCAAAACTTGAAAAGCTTTTTTTCTTACGTTTTAGATCATCCAGATAAACTGGAATTTTATATACGCTATTGCTTTGGATGACAATACGATACTTTAATGATACTTATAAAAATTAATTACCACTTAATGTTGTGATTCTGTCTAATGTATTTATATATTTATATTAATTGTAACTATTTAATAAAAAGTAGCTGAAATAAAAATTTCCTTTGTTCTAAGTAGGAATTGGCTTAAATTTTTAATTTTTATTACTTCTTTAAACTATACAAGAATACATGATATACTAGAGGAATGTATTTCTGCGATAAATATTTTATATTTTCAAAAAAATAGAAGTCTTTCTCGCTATATAAAACCCAACTAAGAAATTACTAAATGGCAATTCGTTTGTTACCTTCTTCTCTTCCATGTAAATTTTAAAATAAATTCGATACTTTTATGTTGAAAGAAATTTTAAATGTTTAATGTTAGATTGACATTCAGTAAGATTCATAGTTTTCTTAATATAGAAATTTTCAAAAGTAAACATTTTTTGGAAAACTCATTAAGAGCAGTTGGAGACCTCTCTCTCTCTATATATATATATTGACAATGTTAAAGTGGCTGTTGTCGATGTACCTTTCTCCCCAAATGTGTTGTATCTACATATTTAAAATTTTCATACAACTGAAATACATCTTTCTTATTATACTTAAATGAACTTTTAGCTAAATAGGATTTTTTAAAATATTTTATGAAATATTTTATCAAACATTGCGAGCATCATTAGACATCATTCTAAATATATTATTAAAAAATTACATACCGGTTAACAATAGTTTCTCATAAAAGGTACATGGCACATCAAAATTTACATTTTGAGATAAATTGATTTTAATGTGTACAGTGAGACTTCTAATCCGCTAAGAAAAACAAACTAAAAGTTTCAATTTACATTAAAAGATACATGTTTTTGTTTATACCAGACGTTAAACTTTTTGTAATTATTAAACTTTTTGTAAACATTTGTAATTGTTAAACTTTTGTCTTATTTTTGTAAATTATTTTTTCTTTATTGTGAGATGAGTGTTTTAATTTTAGAATTAGTTAACTTAATTAATTGTCATGATGCGATGTGAAATTAGGAATCTGGGTTCAAAGTTATAGAATTTAAACAAAGCGAAAGTAACGTCGCATCAGTATACAGTGAGATTTCTAATCCGCTAAGAAATAAAAAATAAAAGGTTCAATTTACAATAAAAGATACATGTTTTTGTTTATACCAGACATTAAGCATTTAAGCAAAAACGAAGTACATCGTTTACATTTTTCGCCAATCAAATGGGCGTGTCCCAGTTTCATTGATTATTTAATAATAGGTTTTAAGGGCTTCTTCTACTTACCCTAGAGCAGGGGTGCCCAAACCAAATCGGTTGGTGGGCCAAGTAAAAATTTACTAAACTGAGGTGGGCCGCTCATATCAAAATAAAACAAATTATTCAAAAAATTTTATTATCGTACAACATTAAAAATATTTTATATTACCTTACAATTAATGAGACACTTGTTTTTCTACTTTACTTGAGATAAATATTTAATAGAAATTTATTCAATAGGTATTGATATGATCAAAAAACAGCAAGTTTACCATTTACTGGATCGCAATCACAACAAAGTTGTAAGTCGACCGATTGCACTTGTTGGTGGAAGAATATCTCTTAGCCGACAAGGTTCTTATCTACAGTAGATTTATGGTGCCATCTGAGGTTATGTAATATAACAACTATGTGAGTAACATCTTCACATTTTATAATTGTGTTACAGTATGTTTGCAAAAAATTGATTTAGATTTTCAAAATTTTTATTTCAAATGCAAAAAGGCAATTAAGCAAAGAAGAACAGCATTGTAATTATTGCAATGTTTGACAAAAAAAGTTTTTTTTTCTACCCGATAGCCAAATGTTTAGTTTATTATTGTATGATATTAATTATTGCACCGTGATTAAAATATATCATAAAATGAAAAAAATTACATAATTTCAGAAGGTTAAAATATTAAACATTTTTATCCTGCTGCCGTAATTATCTTACATTTCTACTAGCTGGTCTGACAGCTCTGAGGCAACTCATTAAATCCATCATCGGATTCTTTCATTGCCAAATAAAACAAGAAAAAGCTACTAATATGAACTTAAGGGGACTTGGCACCCTTTGAGCAAACTTCTTTATTTACGGATTTAAAAATTATATTTTAACATTTTATACAATGTTTCTATTCAAGAAAATGTTACCAGATGAAAATTTTCATATATTATTCATACAATTTTAAAAATTTAAATTTTTTGAAGAAAATTGGGAAAATTTTAAAATCCTACTCCTTTTGTAAAAAATAATTTTTTGACCTGAAATTTTTTTATAATACTCTTATGGATGTTCTTAATAATTTTAGGGATCGGTTTTAGAATAATTTCATTCGTTTTCGAGAAAAAAAATAAAATGTTGATATACAGGCTAAAAATCAACGAAAAAGCCAACATGTCTTACATTTTTTTTTTTTTAAAGTATTCAGTTTAAGCAAAACGGATCCCTAATTTTATTACATGCTTTATTTTTAATATGCAGGAAAAAAATTGAAGTGATTGGTAAATAATTGTCGAAGGAGTAGCATTTTGAATGCACTACGGTTTCGAAAAACACAAACTGAGAAAAACCACTTTAAAGTTTATAATTCTGAAAAAATAATTATTATACGCCTATTTAAACTTAAAATACCACTTTAAGATGTTACTTATACGTTTTTCCTTAAAATAATTGCATTTTCATATGTTTTCAACCCACACATTTTTATAAATGATCAACTTTTAGAGAGTACTATAATTGCACAAGAAAACTCAAGAAAAACGTAAAAAAAATTTTTTTCTGTCACGACAGAAATTTTAGTTGTTTTTCTTCTTATAATATTAAAATATTACATTTGTATGAAAAATATATCAGGAATAAGAACTGAAATTATAAAATTATTAATATAAAATGCCTTAATTTAAAAATTTTACATGCACACATTTCATAAAGAAGAAAAATTACATTATTGTATTGCCTCGGAAATATTCTGCTTTTAATACTACACATTCTTTTTTATAGTTATTAATTCTATTTATAAAATAGATTTTTTTTTCTAAAAAGGGGGTGTGGCTGAATTGCCTAATTTGTTTTCAAATGAAGTTTTATTCAACTTCTAACTTTCCGACATGCACAAGTGATATATCAATCGAAAGATAATAATGCAAAGAATAAGATTAAATAAAAATAAAAAAAACGATAGGTTTGTGATTTTTAGGGTACCAAGACCTCTTAAAAATATAGACATAAGTTATTTCTCTGTCAAATAGAACTAAATACACTAATCAGTCTCAACGAAGTTCTCTTTGAAAGAGGAATAACATACCCACGCTCATCTGCTTTCCTTCATACATCAACACCTATTATTACAATTGCTTGGAAGTCAAATGAAGGAAAAAAATTATTTCGATAAGAGCTGCACGAGGAGAGGTGGGGGTGGGTCAAAACCCGTTATTTTCGATTCTTCCGTCTGTAGGGAAAATGTCTAAAATAATATAGACAGAAACTTCAATTGGGTCACAAAAAGTCTCCAAATGGGCCACGGGTTGGGCATGCCTGTCCTAGAGGTTAAATAATGTATTTTTAGAAAGTTTAAACCCTATACACAATTTGAAAGAGTAAAAATCTGAAATTGTCAAAAAAAAATAAGATTTTAGCGTTCAAACATCCCTTAAAATAATGTAATACGTAGATATCGAAAACTACACGATATTGGGAATGAGCTGTTTGGGTGCCCTTCAGCGAATCGTTTTAATTTAGTTTCTTTGTAAAAAATACTTATTTTCTCTCTTATTTAAACGTAGAAACATAGTAATTTTACTGAGTTATGAAGATCGTTTTAGGAGGAAGGTCTTTAATTTATCAGACGAATTTTCATCACGTGTTCAGATTAGCGAAATTTAATTAATAATTAAAATTCAGTGGCAGAAAATATTCGATTAAAAAAACTCTTTTAAAAAAATTGTTATTATACGTTTAAAAGGGACGAGAGAAGGTTTTTAATAACTTAATTGGTCTTACATTCTTATTTTTGTAAATTATTTTTTCTTTATTGTGAGATGAGTGTTTTAATTTTAGAATTAGTTAACTTAATTAATTGTCATGATGCGATGTGAAATTAGGAATCTGGGTTCAAAGATATAGAATTTAAACAAAGCGAAAGTAGCGTCGCATCAGTATACAGTGAGATTTCTAATCCGCTAAGAAATAAAAAATAAAAGGTTCAATTTACAATAAAAGATACATGTTTTTGTTTATACCAGACATTAAGCATTTAAGCAAAAACGAAGTACATTGTTTACATTTTTCGCCAATCAAATGGGCGTGTCCCAGTTTCAATGATTATTTAAAAATAGGTTTTAAGAGCTTCTTCTACTTACCTTAGAGCAGGGGTGCCCAACCCAAATCAGTTGGTGGGCCAAGTAAAGATTTACTAAAATGTGGTGGGCCGCACATATCAAAAAAAAAAATTATTCAAAATATTTTATTATCGTATTTACAACATTAAAAATATTTTGTATTACCTTACAATTAATGTGACAGTTGTTTTTGTACTTTATTGAAATAAATATATAATATAAATTTATTCGATAGTTATTGATATGAGCAAAAAACAGCAAGTTTACCTTTTACTGGATCGCAATCACAACAAAGTTGTAAGTCGACCGATTACACTTGTTGTAAAAATATTTCTTAACATACAAGGTTCTTACGTACAGTAGATTTATGCTGCCTTCTAAAGTTATGTAATATAACAACTATGTGAGTAACATCTTCACATTTTATACTTGTGTTACAGTATGTTTGCAAAAAAAATTGATTTAGATTTTAAAAATTTTTATTTCAAATGCAAAAACGCAATTAAGCAAAGAAGAACAGCATTGTAATTATTGCTATCTTTGACAAAAAAAAAGTTTTTTTTTCTGCCCGATAGCCAAATGATTAGTTTCTTGTTGTATGATATTAATTATTGCACCGTGATTAAAATGTATCATAAAATGAAAAAAGAGTTACATAATTTCAGAAGGTTAAAATATTAAAAATTTTTATTCTGCTGCCGTAATTATCTTACATTTCTACTAGCTGGTCTGACAGCTCTGAGGCAACTCATTAAATCCATCATCGGATTCTTTCATTGCCAAATAAAACAAGAAAAAGGCTACTAATATGAACTTAAAAATATAGACATAAGTTATTTCTCTGTTAAATAGAACTAAATACACTAGTCACTCTCAACGAAGTTCTCTTTGAAAGAGGAATAACGTACCCACGCTGATCTGCTTTCCTTCATCCATCAACAGCTGTTATTACAATTGCTTGGAAGTCAAATGAAGGAAAAAAATTATTTCGATAAGAGCTGCACGAGGAGAGGTGGGGGTGGGTCAAAACCCGTTATTTTCGATTCTTCCGTCTGTAGGGAAAATGTCTAAAATAATATAGACAGAAACTTCAATTCGGTCACAAAAAGTCTCCAAATGGGCCACGGGTTGGGCAGGCTTGTCCTAGTGGTTAAATAAGGTATTTTTGGAAAGGTTAAACCGTATACACAATTTGAAAGAGTAAAAATCTGAAATTGTCAAAACAAAAAGATTTTAGCGTTCAAATATCCCTTAAAGTAATTTAATACGTAGATTTCGAAAACTACACGATATGGGAATCGGCTGTTTGTGTGCCCTTCAGCGAAACGTTTTAATTTAGTATCTTTGTAAAAAATACTTATTTCCACTCTTATTTAAACGTAGAAACATAGTAATTTTACTGAGTTATAAAGATCGGTTTAGGAGGAAGGTCTTTAATTTATCAGACGATTTTTCATTACGTGTTCAGATTAACGAAATTTAAAATTTAAATTCAGTGGCAGAAAATATTCGATTTTACAAACGCATTTAAAAAAATTGTTATTATAAATTTAAAAGGGACGAGAGAAGGATTTTAATAACTTACCTGGTCTTACATTCTTATGTTTTAAATAATTTTTTCTTTATAATGTTTCTTTAAGGTATCCGACTACGTTCGGAATCGTAATTTTAAAATACCGCATAAATGGATAATTTTCATTATATTTAGTGTGTGTCACTTAGATTCGAATACATATATAAAATTGTTTTAACGACATTTTGACAAAAAAAATTATTTAAATGCAATATTTTGGCAAACAATTAACTTAGAATAACCTTTCTTCAAAATGTTCTAGTTTTATAAAAAAAATGCTTCTAAAATAATAATAATCTGCTTATTAAAATAAAGACTTCTCTCCGTAGAGTTTAAACTATTTTTTTTTTAAAGTTCCCATTATTTTCAGAGTTACAACCAATTGTACTAATTATCGGCGTTTTTTTTCCTTAAAATTTCTCCTTTCTGTTATCGTAAAATATGTATAAACTTACTTCTAAGTTATATACTTGAAACATTCTAGTTGAGCCTCTGTACAGAGGTCTGAGCTATATACAGCTAAGCAAAATATTATTATAATAGAAGCATTTTTCATAAAAGGAGAATATTTTTAAAATGGGTCATTCTATGTTCATTTTTTGTCACAATATTGTACTTAAATAATTTTGTATTGCAATAATATTCTAAAAACATTTTTATACACATTTTCTAATCTAAATGACACTAAATATCATTAATATTATCCATTTATACGCTTTTGCCAAATCATGGTTTCGAAAGTAATCGGATACCTTAATGGAACTAGGAAAGAAAAATATGCAAATAAATTGATTATTTAGGGATACTATCCTTATTCGAAAATAATAATAATAATTTGATAAATTAAATCTATTTCTGACATCTACCAATCAAATGTGCAGAATGGATCTCCAGTAACCTTCCTACAGGCACTCGAGAGAAACAGAAGTGAATCCTTTTGTTTGGTTGACTTTGCTACCCTGACATTTAAATACGGAGTCTCAGGGGTGTTAAATTTCTCTAGAGGGCTGAAAGTATAACAATATTCAAACAGGTATACTTCTTTTAAATTTAAATTAAATAATTCGAATCTTTTACACATTATTTATAAATGAATGGGACTTCAGAAAAGTGAAAAATGTTTAAAATATAAGCATACGAAGCATAAATTTAAAAATTATAGGCATACGGAAAATTAAGAACATTTCCATAAGAAATATTAATTAAGTATTACGTTGCGCATGCTATTTTCTAAAATAGCATATCTACTTACTAGCTATATGTTCTTTTATAAAGAGTTAAATGTACCCTTATTACACTGTAGTATTTTTATATAAATAGAATAATAAATTATATTTTTAAAAATAAAAAATACATTTTCAAATTCTTTTAAGAAAAATTTCTATATTTTTCAAATAATTTGAAATAAAAATGATATATTATTTTTAAATGGTGTAGAGTTTAAACAGTATGATACGTTTTCTAATTCTGCAAAGTTTTATACATCGGAAGCTACTATTTTAGAAAATAGCTTATGCAACGCAAAAATTACTTAATATTTATTACAAAATTTTCATATGCTTTTAATTTTTTTAAATTTACATTATATTTCAAATATTTTATACATTTCTGAAGCCACCGCTCCTTGTAAATAATGTGTAAAAGATTCTTATTATTAATTTTAAATGTAAAAGAAATATACCTTTTTGAAAACTGTTTAAATTTTCACCCCTCGAGACAAATTTGACACCCTTGAGACACCTTAAGAAATGTGAAAAGATTTTTTTTTAATTATTGTAATTTTCTAATAAGAACTCCTAATTAAGGCCAATCTCTTTTAGACCAACTGTTTGGGAAATTTTCTTTTTTATTAAGCAAATGAAATTTTGGTAAAAGTTGCCGATCGTTTTGATGTCAAAGTCTTATTTTAATACATGTGGGACGACATGAAGTAAAGTATGTGATTGAAGAAAATATTGATTTCATAAAGTAGATGAGGATATATATAGATGTACAACATCCACTCAAAATTGTACGCGAAGAAATAAAAATTACAATTATTGATCGTTAACTTCAGAAATTTATTTATTCACATAATGAATATCTTCCTCCAACGGTACTTAAACTGTGGTCTGTGAAACACTGGAGGTCCGCGGAAGTGATTCTTATAGTATTTAGATTCCTCTCTTTTACAGATTTCGAAATTCATCGAGAAAAATTCAAATACGTGCTATCCTAGATTAGTTTACTAAACTGTCCCAATGAAAAAAACTTTCCTAGAACATGTATTTCGATCAAGAATATTAATTCAGTGATTTTTATCCATTTCAACATAATATTTTTTCAGAAGTAGAAACTGTTTGGGAAGCTTAGAACCGGAGTTGAGGTTGCAAATTTCAAATAGTACACATTGTATAACAAAGCTGGTAAAAGTAATACAATTAAATACATTTACTATTTATTTAATAATACTAGTATAAATATTACATACAATCGGACCTCTATTTAACAAAGTCGCAAAATTCTGGAAAAAAGTTCGTTATATGGAAAATTCGTTATGTATAGATTCATCTTTTAATATACTTTTTAAACCACATAAAACCAATATTTTAATTTCCTAAACACTATATCTTAAACACAAAAAATATTCAGAAAATTTTTTAAACTTAATATGTATTTTTATATATATTTTATCCATCAAAAAGAAAGAAAACTGCTAGGAAAACAAGAAAAAACAAGGTCAAATGTGTCACTGTATTTTCAATTTTAAGAAAATAATTTTAAATTAAAATCAATGAATTTTGTGCACATTTTCTAATTTAAAACATACAAGTAATATTAAACATATATTATTTTAAAACTAGAACACACGAGGACACGGGACAATTCATCTAAGAGTGAAAGGCGATGTCTCGTAGACGATTCTAGTGAACTAGATAATGGTGTTAAATGTTCCACTACTTGGAATAAATGTCACCGGTACTGTTCTTGGCGAGTTAAGATCAAATAAAACCAGTTCAAGATTTATGAACCACCCTGTAAAGTCAGGTCTTGGGCTTCAAGGTGTACTTGGCATCAGCCAGGATCAGGACTCCTTAGGATCTTGCTGCCCCCCCCTCGTGATGAGGGAATTGCGGGTGTGTACGTCACGCCACTAAATAACACCATGGGATTGTCATATATAAAATTATATGCAAAATTTAAAACTGATCTTGATCATCTGTACAGTTTATAATTCACGTCGTAAGCAGCTTTCGCATCAAAGTACATTTTTCTTGCATTCAATGCATTGTTATTGTATGGAAAGGGCACTTCAGTTCCAATAAGAGAGAAAGTAAACCACTGTAGTAAACGAGTAATCATCACACACTCGTGGCCTAAATGTAACGAGTTCTAGCACTACTGCCACTAAGGGTTGCAGTACATTCACTCTTTCGAGGCTGAAAGTCCTCCCGTTAGTTTGGTGTCTTAGCTTTGAGAAGGGATGCCAGCTCCTGAGTCATCCTTGTCATTTCACCATGGCAACACTTTGCGAGGAAAATCACCAATATGCCTCTTGTTGCTTTATAGTTAGATAAAATTAAACACTTTCACACTCTTGAGGCAAACAGCATGACTAAGGACTGATTAAACTTTTTTCTTTCAATGCAAATTTAATTTTCCAAAATTTTAATTTTTGTGCAGAAAGAAAAAAAAAAATTAGCACGTGTATTTTTAAAAAAATAAATTTTAAGTAATTCAACTCAAACTTTTAAAAACACTATGATTCACCACTATTATCAGAAATTCATATTAAATAAATTTACTGGACTTATTTCTATATTAATGACGTTTATATCTATCCTTGAAGCAATCGGGAGATCTCAGTGGTCATTTTTTGTCACTGAGTATGAGTTACAAAGTAAATTTTATTTTTATACTTTAAGTTTCGGACTGCCTTGGGTAGTCCCCAGTAAGAAGATCACTTCTTTTTTAATCTTCATCGGCTGTATTTCGTTGATAACTATGCTTAAATAACTAATGAAGTTTACTACATGAGTGAATTTTGTATAATTTCCGTATTAGTATAGAAAAGCAATATTTTGTACTTTTTTTCCAGAGAAAGGAATTGCATAATATAAGGCTACATAATATATTTTAACCAATTATCCACCGCATTGTGTTTTACTGCAGTTTAATTTCATGCAATATTGTTTTTGAATCACTACACTGAAAATTAACATAAACAAAATATTTAAATTTGGAAAATTTATCCCGTTATAGCTAATTAATCAATTAAAGATATCCAACTGTGAAATGAATTATGTACGCGGTTCACTTAAAATAAAGAGTCAAATCTAAGGTTTTCTCATTTACATACAAAAAAATAAGACACATTTTGACATTAACTATTTTTTCGGAACAACAATGACAATCTTCACAATACACTGAAAACGCCATCAGCTGAAAACACAATTTCTGCTATTAAACTATTCGCCTTGCCTGCTAAAATACTCATCCTAGAACCCGTGCTGCCATATATGTTGGAAGAGTGGATTTTAAAAAATATTCCTGAAAAAAGTATCATCAGAGCATTCGTAAAAATGGTTATTCTATGTAATTTTAAGGTGATTGGTACCGTTGGTAGATTAAGGGTTAAATGCATTTGACTGCTACGAATTTTATAAATAATTCAAAAAGTAAGTTAGAGTTCACACACATTCTCTCCTTTAAGAACAAAAAAAAAATTTTTAAATGATACCCCTTTTTTCACACCCATGATCGTTCAGAAATAAATTCTAAATTTGATCGCAAAACTCTTTAAGATTTCATGTTAATCAAACATATAATAAGATTTTTATTTTCTTAAAATAAAAAAGAAAAAAAATACATGTCGGCTCCGACATTTGACAGGAGTTTGTTCCTTAAGTATGGCACCATAGGATTAACATGAGAATTGATATTTTAGTGTGTAAGCCCTACCCGACCCAAAGCAGGTCAACATAAGTTAAAAAATTATGATGAGGGTTGGCGCAGACCAAGTCGATTGACGCCAACGTGCACGCTTCCCTGGTTTCCTGTTACACATTTCCGTCCTTTTTCAAGAAATGAATCCTACAAATATGCAGCAACCGAGAGGAAAGATGTTACACATCAAGAACGTTAGCCTAATTTTCTAATTAAGTCGGTAATTAGTTTCGAATAAATAATTTATGTTTCAATGACTATTGTTGTGTTACTTCTACGTTTAATAATGCGCCATATCTATTAAATAAACACTTTTAAACTCTTGAAAATAGTATTTCATCAATTCACTAAACTGATCAGGGATTTGTTCGAATCCCTTACTTTCATCACGGAAATGAACTTGAAGAGACATTATTTTAACATCTCGCTCCAATTGATCATACTCCTTAGGTATTTGATCAAATTCCTAATTTATTCACTTCCCTGCGATATATATACGATAAGAAACAAGAATAAAACACAAAATTGATTGTTCTATTTGTAGATTAGCTGTTAACTGACTATCTTACTGAAAAAAAATTTAAAAATCAAAAACAACTGCTTCATTTAGAGTAAAGTATTATTTTAAAAAATTGCACTATTAGGAATTAAACAGACAGGAATTGTAATATAAATAATTATACGGGACAATAAAACAATAAATTGCTTAGCTAAATCAGTACCTCACTTGTTGTGGATAAAAAACCAGTTCTACCCAAAAAGCTTTCAAAAACTTACTAGCTTGGAATGGTTGATACTTATTTACCACAAATAGATAAAACATCAGTCATATGAATACCATTTTCTAATGGATAACTTCAAATTCATGAACTCATTTCTCCTTAGGGTAATTTGTTGTTTGTATGTATTAATGGTTAGCACTTGAATCAAATAACTTATTTCTTAATTATTCGTGAGCCGATGTGTCGTGATTTAATGTCCTAGATCCGCTGAACAAGATCCTGAGAAGTCGGAGAGGCGCCGACACACATTATATCGTGATTAAAACACAGCATGTTGGTATTGTGCAAGTCAGGACAGCGGTAGAACAGCTCAACATCGTCTTCCTCACCTGATCGCGTAGTGAAATTACGAAGTCCGTCGCCAATGTCCCTCCAGGTGCTTTACAGTGTCAGTGAAATTCAAATTAAATATAACTACCTTAAGATCCGGTGTATAACACGCACCCATAGTTACAAGCTGGAATTTTTAATTTTTAGTTATATTCACCGCATAACGCGTACCCCTTTCCAACGAAGAAGCCTGAAATGATAGTGCGCAATGCTCTTGTATTTTGAAGTCATTTATATGAGATACTATCCCAAGCTTTTGAAAAAAGTAGTTTATTTATAGAACTACTTTTAGGCTCACGAAGAAAGTCATTTCTTTCCCATAAACACTATTTTGATCTATCAAGAAGTCTATTTTTCTTAAGCGTATTTTTTTTTTCATTTTAAAGCTCTCATTTTTAAACCCGGCGTATAATGCGCACTCTGAAATTCGAATCTTATTTTTTATAATTAAAGTGCGCGTTATACGTCGAATTTTACGGGAATCAATTTAATGTAAATTAATTCTTACTTCCCCTATTACTTAATTTTTTTGCCGTAATTAGTGCCAAACATTTCTCAGTGTTACTCATAATTTAAAGCAAAAGAACAATATTTTTGACCGTATTCTTGCTGAGTTAACTATCTAACCAATGTCTGATACACCGTAAAAATTATTTTATATCCGAGTTACTAAAAGTCAGTAAGGTTCAAATATTTCCTTAGCACCTAGTGAAGGTACGAGTATATATGATGTCTCGATGGTTGTATCGAAAGGACTAAGGAAAGGCATATCTTTCTCTTCATTTATTTAAAGTAATTTTACTTTTATAGTGGTGAATCTTTAATTATTTCTAAGTTAACCAACGTCCTTTATAAAAATGTTTTAGTATATTCTCTGTGAGTTGCTTTGCGACGAACAATATTTTAAGTCAATCACTCTGTGCTCACCATAAACAGTTTAACAGAAACATAGATTTTGTTTCTTAAATGGCACTGATTCTATAATTCAACATATGATGCTGTATAAATATAAGAAAAAGAAAAGTTATATACTAGGAGCATTGTAATCAATTTTCCATGGCACACATTTATGGTGAGAGATCGTGGATGGCGTTTTAAGTCAAAGAGATTTGAAACCTTTTGCCATTACAGCTCCACCTCGTAGCTTCAAAACTCTACTGTAGTACTGTTTGAAGATTGGAAATGTAGTTTTAATTTATAGTGAAATCAAGCGATGTAGAATTGCGCGATACATCGGCAATAACCCTCGTTTGTTTTAAGCGAGAAATTAAGTTTTGCCCCACATTATTTTTCACTTTCACATTAATAAATTTATTTGATATTTTAAGTAAAATATCAAGGCAATTTTTGGCCATGATGGACAAGCAGTTTAACTCGTCTGGGGTTCCGGTATTGTCTTCGTCACGTGGATCAAAATTACGAGTTTCATCGCAAATAGATCTTGTGTGTGCCATGCAAATTAGAGTCCTTGCGTGGTGTTTTTGATCATTGCAACCAAGTGGTTTTTAACGTGGGATTTTTGCCAATATTGTTCATTTGAGTGGTGGGTTTGAGAGTTGATGTCATTAAGCCCTCCACTCGTAACGGAACTGTTGCACACCAATTCTGCGAAGGCTAAATTACCTTTATTGGGCGTGGTATGAAAGTTTCAAGAGAGAGATGTTAGATTAGATGATTGTATTTGCCTCACTTATGTTTTTGTTTACCTTGACGGCACTGGCAAGCTGTGGTACATAATCAACGCAGACAAAATGAATTCGTATGAGTCGTTTAAACCTTGATTAAGTGCACTTCTTGGCGATTGTAAAAACCATAATGGCAGATGAACAGCTGAAGTCCAGAAGTCAGCTCTTGGGAGAAAGTACGCAATCATACATAAAAAAGTTGATCTGTGGTAATAAGTTACTCCTTCAATGTCAGACCATGAAGAAATGCCGAAACTAATGCAAGCTATTTCGAAGGACATTTTTCAGGTCTTACTGACGTAAGAAACACTACAGCTGATTTCATTAAATGGTGTAACTATATCGAAAATATGAAACAGTAGAGGATTGGGTGACGAAGGTTCGACAGACTTCAAAACGTTGTACCGGTAGCAGCTAAGGAATACAAGACTGATTTGGGTGTCCTTTCTTTAAAGAATTGTACGAGAGGAATAATTACTAAACATTACCCGTTTTTTGACAGAACAATACTCGCAAGTAGTCGGATACCTGAAGTTCCGCAGGAAAATTTTTGTTGATTCGAATTTTTTTCGATAGATTTTTTTGCACGTGTTCACTCAATAACGCAGAACTCCATACTACCGCGATCGATTAAAGCAAAACTGGTCACATGCATAGAGAAGGTGCGTGGGAATGGGATGACGTCACTAAAACAGTTGTAGCCAAATCCACTCTTTTTCCAAGCGACACAGTTAGTCTTCTCGGTTTTTTTGTATCATATTTTGTTTTAACTTTTCTAAGCGAGGCCTGCACAACAAATAACCAAATCAAGGCAGCCTTTCGGTTGCCACATTCCACACAGTTAATATGTTATAACTTAAGTAAATTTATATTGAAAGAAAGAGCTTTATTTGAAGAAGGATAGGTATGATACAGCGTTTCCCAAAAAGTAAGGTGCGCTTGTCTAAAGGAGCGTGATAAATCTACGAGGGGGCAAACATATTAAAAAGTGAAAAATAAGGGTTTATTTTTTGTTAAATATGAATTTACTGGAAGTTGACAAACAAAACAAATTATGACATAAAAATAATAAGATGGACATTTACATTGATATAATACATTTATAAATGTATCAGTACTACACACAATGTATTTTAAAATTAATTTAACAATACTAAGTTAGGAAGAACGTGTTTTTATAATTACAGTGGTGACCACATTGGCTTGTCATATACAAAACTATATACAAAAATTAACTTTTATCTTGACAGTTTCTACAGTTTATAAGTAATCCTTTACCTGTCAATTAAAAGTTACGTGATTCGTTTAACAATACCACCGTTTTCTACTTAGCACGCGTATGGATGTATTGGGGAGAGGAAAAGAAAAGGAATAAATCAGAAAAATCCTCTGGATTAGGTAAATGCTTCGCAAACACTGCCAATGTCCTTTTATTGCAATCCAAATCCTTCGGAATAATTTTATGGATAGCAGTGCAAAGAGAAGCTCGTACTTCGGAAAGGAATATATATATATATATATATATATATATATATATATATATATATATATATATATATATATATATATATATATATACGTCCGGGGCAATTAACACCGCATCTGAGCGGCACGTTTATGCACGCCGGTGGCGCTTAAGAGGTTAAAGTCGTTTCATTAAACATCCCTTATAAAGAATAGCTGTGTAGGGAAAGAATTTAATCATAGAAAATTTCTAGAAAACCTGTTTCCTCTCTTTGGATTCTGTATCCTATTTAAACTAATATTTTTACTTTGATGTAGACAATTAGTAAATCAAATATTTAATAAGTTTATGAAAAATTTTGAAATATCTTAAAATTAAAAAAAATTTAAACAATTATATATTACCTTGAAATCTCTTAAGAGAACAGCACAATTATTAACCAATATTTTCGGATTTATATGCAACATAAATGTCCTTGAACCTAAGCCAGTTTTTTACAATGTTCGCAGGTATAGGTCTAGAGATCTCTGTTTCTGTTAAAGGAACGGAGTATTGTGTCAAAAATAGTATTTTATTTCCTTGCTTAACACTTTTGTTTGTATTGTACTCCTCTATGTGGGTAACTTAATATCTTTTGCTGAAGCGCTTTTTAGACAACTTTCGTCTTTCATTATATAGTAGTTTTTGTTTTATCATTTTAAATTACAACGACCCTGTGACAGAAAATTAAAAGATAAATAAGGGTTCAACTTTATATATTTTTCTGTGCAAATGTCAATGTAAGAAAGAAACTTTTCCTTTCAATTGCAACTTTTTGAGAATTTACCAAAAGTCTTTTCAACGTTGAATTTTTTCCCTCTGTGTGTGGATCACCTTCACTTTACTGTAGATATAGAAAAACACACATAATGTGACTTCTTTCTGTCACAATCTCTGTCTATCAGTAGTTTGCGTAACAAGTTCAAGCTCTCACTTCAATTTGATGCTCTGACTAGCGATCTGGGCATTTCGAAATAGCAGTTAAATTTTAGGACTTAAGATTGAAGAAAAAAATCTTATTGACGAAAAGAGTATATTTTTATTGGTTTTAGAAATCAAGAAAAATAATCTGTTAGAGTACTTTAAAGAATACGAGAAACTTATCTAGTTTTCAGCTGTTACCTACGATAAAAATAAATGGAGATTGTGTTTATAGTATCATCGAAAAATAGTTTTAAAGCTGTATATCTTTGTGGTATGAACTGGTACACATTTGTATAAGTTAGAAAGTTGGTGCATTTAATGGAACATTATATAAAAACCTGACAGGCAGCCTCAACAATATAAAATATGCGAATCCCTGTAGGACCATTTGAAGTTACTTGAAAGTTATCTCCATGCTCCTGGGTCAGGAAGTCAAATAAAAGAAATTCCATATTTCCTTTGTAAATGGGACAACTGGGATATTGCTCCAAACTGGATGAAAACAGAATGGTCCAGACCACAAAAAATGTGATTCTGGACAACTTATTTGTACTAAAGAAAATGCATTGTTAACCCATTTCCATATAAAATTAGGTGTACTGAAACAATATATCAATGCTGTTCCAGAATTTTTAGAAAGTTTTCAAATACCTGTACAAAACATTTCAAGTTTATCCGAATCCAAGTTGAGAAAAGGGATTCTTTTTTGGTTCAGATATACGGAAATATATGAAGGATAAGGAATTTGGGACTTAAATATCAACATATGGACAAAGAAACTGGAATGGGACAAAAAATGCTCAACGACTACTGTTAATTATTAACAGGAGATACGTTAGTTTATTGGGAATTTTGACTTCATTCTGTACCATTATAGAAAATTACAAGTTTTTCCTTCAAGGGAAATTCTTGTTTTTCTCTCAACCAAAAGAACCGTGCGATCGGGCGCAGTGGTTTTCATCCATTTCCTAAAAAATCAATTTGCCTCATTAAGAATCGATATTTACATAGATTAATCTAGATAAAAAGTTTTGTAGATAGATGGTGTACGCTAAATTGTTAGAAAATTCTTTTTCAAAGAGGATTGTAGCAAAAATATCAATGTTGAGTTAAAAACAAATCCTGACGTGATGGAAAAAGTGGTGGGCATTTCCAAAATCATCACAACAAATTCCAAAACAATTACTGAAAATTTATTTTGTATTTTTCAAAAACTTGAGTTTTGCAGGACTGTATTATTAAATTAACATATTTTATTTTCCTTTTTGTTTCTTTTCTTTTCCAAATGATTAAAACTGTGAGGATTTCTTACCCCTAAACTTCAAAAGTGTAAGTGCTTATTGCACGATGGAATTTAAGGTTATTTTGGTCCAGAAGTAAAACATATCCGGATGCCACTTTCGAAATCAATTGAAAAATAACAAGATAAGTTGAAATTGCCGTTTATCTTGATATTGCGAAAACACGATAAATTATGTTTGTTTTTTTTTTTTTCGAGTACAGCTGAAAACACCTTTGTCTACTGTTCATGAAGCTTCAGGTATGTCTGGAATATTCCATAGGTTCGGCAAATAAACATCTCGTTGGTTTTTGTGTCACTTTTTGTTGCAATTTTTTAATAACATTTTTGTGCAATTAATGTAAATATTTTTAAAAATTAATTTTTTACCTATACGTTTATCCTATGTTTTGTCTACGTATCATCGAATTTGCTATGTTGTGAATTCTTACGCATTTCATTTAATTTAATTTCAGACCATACATTTTGAGATTTTTCAAGTTTACTCCTTAAGAATCGATTTCATTTAATGTCCCTAGAATGAATGTTTTATGAGGAGTGAAATTTGTACACGCGTTACGCTAATTTTGCGCAAGCGCCAAATCGTTGCTGGAAGAAAACAGGTACTTAAGTACTGTAACTGAAAAAAGCCAGTAACAACCTTCTTGCGAGAGTGATCAATTCATCTTCTGAGCATATTACTTGGCTTTGGTTCCATAGGTCGTGGGTTCTATGCTCCGGATAGGCACCACCCAATTCAATAATTATAACTTTAAAAAACGAGCCTTTCAGTAGTCGCATATAATGCGTAACATCTGACATGTTGCAATAGTAACTTATATTCTCAAAAAAATTAATCGAGTATGATTAGAAATAATTTTCTATCGAGAATAACTATATCTTTAATGAAAATTGTAATTAATTATATATATAATACAAGGAGTGCTAGGATTTTTTTATCAAAAATAATTTTTTGTTCAATTTGGGGAAGAGCAGAGATAATAGACTTAAGGTAACTAAAATATAACACACATACTTGTGATTTAAAAGTATTTAAAAATCATTGATAAACAGCATCGATAACAGTACCTCTTTAGTTGGCGAAACATTTTGATTTGCGTTCATTTCGAGCTTGAGTTCATCATTCAAAAAGGCTATGAGTGGCTCAGGTTATGACAAACTGATGTTAAAATTCAAATCACTACTCAAAATCATGGGAAGCGAGTGATAGTTTTTTTTAAAACAAGCAGTACCATCTTCGGTATATCCCTTTATGACCCGAATTATTTTTATCTTTAAATAAGAAATTATTCTGGTTATTCATACTATATGAACCCCAATGAAACTGGGAAAAATACTAAAAAAATCCCCACTCCAAATTGTTACTTTGATCGGGGTTCGAGTATTTTATGCAAAACAGTCACAAAGAAAAATAACAGTTCTTTAAGAGCGATGCGATTTTATTATCGGAAATCCAATTCTTTAAATACAGGATTCCGCAGCAATATTCACAGAGTAAATCTCCGAAGGTTTTCACACCTTCAACAGCAATCAAACACAATTTTAAGTGTTGAAAATACACGTATATGAAAGATTATTCACAAGCACAGCCAAGCTAATCGGTAATCAAAACAATGTTCACTAATCGCGGGTTGAATCAAGACTGACTCGTTGCGTTTCTTCACGTCACACGGATATGGATCTATAAAAGATCCTCCATTTCCTATCTGAAATTGTATTTTTGTGCTAACAAGTGGGAATCCTGGATGGGAAAACAAAGTTCATTGAGTTACTGACTGGTTGCGGCTAGCACCGCTCTATTTATAGACACGGCGGAAACTCCCAGAAAAATCCGTACGCGTCATAGAGCGTGAAATAAGTAGAGAACACCACTAATTTCTATAAGAATCCAGAGGGTCCTGAACTCGCCAACATGAATGCCAATGTCACCAAAATAGTCCCCAAATTGGTGGCAAACTTGGTCGCCAAATATGATGCCAACTTGGTTCAATCGCCAAGATCTCGCCAAGTTCCCATTCTTCCTGTTACCCATTTCCGTCCCATTTCACGAAATCACTTCGACAAATATCCAGCAACGGAGAGGAAAGATGTTACACATCAAAAAGCAATCGATTTAAAAGAGTAATACTTATTCTTCATTTTAAAATTTTATCGTATGTTACATTAATAGTTATTTTTTATAGGACATTATTGATATTTTGGAGCTAACTCCTAAAGGATCAATTTTCATATAAAGCCCCCGTTATATAAATTTTATGAGGAATGAAATTGTACATGCATGTGGACTTGTACATGCATGGTGCGCTGTGTTCTGCATACAATGGAAGAAAGTAATGAAGCGGTAACTTAAATAGCCAGTTACCACTTCCCGACGGGAATGATCCATTTGTCTGATGAACATGTTCCTGGGTCTCAGATCCATAGGTCGATGGTTCCATACTCCGGATACTTGCCACTACATTCCGTTCAATAAGCACAACTTTTAAAGAAAAAATCATCGATTTAAAACTTTTATTTAAAACAATGCTTTATATATACTCTTAATTTTAAATTTTAGCCTTACATTTACTCTAAAAATTACGATAATAGTTGTCTTTTTTAGGTCATTTGGCCTTTTTTCCACACTTTCAGTAAATTATATTTTTATTTAATGCCATCTTTCAAGCAAATAGTTGTCACGAGAAATTGGAAAATAATAACTAATCAATTTAAAAATTTAAAATTCCAAGAAAGAAATTATTTTTATAGAATAAAAAATATTTTTTTATAATACATTTTGCATATATGATAAGCTTCCGTTTATCCAAAAAAAATGATTTCGTTTTATCAACCATTTTCTTATCTCTTAATTTATGAGGTACGAAAAGAAACAATTTAAAGATACAAACTTTGAAACATTTATATTTTAAATTTTTTTCTCATATAATGAATGTAAATAATGCAGATTTGAAATGTGAAATCCGTTTTATTATTTTAAATTCTAAAAGTATATATCTATATATATAAAATGGGTGTGAGCTTTTGTAGGGAAAGTTATTCTAAACTACTAAAGAAACAGCATTATGTACTTCCACTCATACTTAGTAGATATTTCAATATTGATTTCGATAAAGATGAAACATTGAGATTAGTAAAATTTTGAAAATCAGAGTTATATTGGAATTTGATTCTAGTAGAGCACTGGGGACGACTAGGTATGATATAACTATTGAGGTGATGTTTTCAAGATTCGTAAATCATGTTACTACCAACGTTTACGTAATATATTTAAATTGCCAGAAGCATCTTGTCACAGTGATTAATAATGGCGAAAGTATTAATATAGTTAATCTGCAAAGAGATATTAACAATGAAGCAAATCAACCTTCCTTAGGATGTTATGATATACTTTGAATAACATATATTTATGTTACAAAATTGATCGTATTAGCAGTGTAGCTTGCTGCTCCGTCTTACATAATTTTAACAGTAAAAAGTGCATATTTTTCCCGCAAGCATGGAACAGACTTTTCGCGCAAAAGTGTTAAATAACGTTGAGCATTTACTGACACCATTTTACACCCATTTACTGCACACTGTGTTTCAAAAAATAGAGGTCCTATGAAATAGTAATCTGTGTACTCATACTACACTGTGACTTTGGGGGAATTAAGTAGTTTCTTTACGTATACTCGTGGATTCGACGTCATCCTGATGCGACAGTTATGGGTATTTCGCCATCTTTCCACAAGATCGTAAGTACCCGAGCAGAATCTCTCTCGAGTTTGGAGAGGGCCTAACTCGCAAAAAAAAATTTCTTCTCTCTCTACGGTATCCGACAGTAAAAAATCATGGCAAGACTGTAATTTGTTTGGATCTTGTTTAAGAACTCGACAAAAAATGTTGCGTATCGAGAAGGGTGACAAACCTAAGCTTCTGCCATCTCCCCGTACACTATTAGTCCATGCAGTGGATTCTGACATTTTAATGTTTCCATTTTGGCTGCAACAGGCACCGAATGTGTCTGCGTTAGACATGGTCGTTCAAATCCTACACGATCCTCGAGCAGTCCAGTTTCCTAAAATCGCTGAACAAGTTTTATGCAACCTGTCACTGTTAAATGACTTTTTCTATTCTGCTCATTTTTCTGATGTCAGAATTTATGTAGTGCAACAGTTGCTGATTCCTCATTCATGTAAAAAAACTTCACCAACAAACCTTTGCTTTTACCATTCAGCAACCTTGTTCGCTTAGTTGGGTCACGGCGGTAACCGAGTGGTACAGGTATCGGATCGTGGCTTGCCTTGTCACGAGTTCGAGCCCAGTACCACTAAAGACCCGCCGTGTAGGGCAGGGATGCACGTTATATCTGTCGAGAGCTGAAAGATGCTCCCGATCGATGGTGTGGTGTGGAAGTTAGGAGAGGGGGCGCCAGCTCAGGTGTCGTCCGCGTCACTTGACCATGGTTCAAAATTACGTGGTCCGTCACCGGAATTCCTCGTGTAGCTGAAAAAATAAATTTAAAATTATTTTCTTAAAAGTGAAAATACTGTGACACATTTGACATTGTTTTCTCTTGTTTCCATAGCATTTTTCTTTCTTTTTTTCTTTTTGATGGATAAGATATATAAAAAACACATAAATAATTTTTTAAAAAATTGTGAATATTTAATTTTTTTTAAGATATAGTGTTTAGGAAATTAAAATATTTTTTTTATGTGGTTTAAAAAGTATATTAAAAGATGAATCTATAAATAACGAATTTTCCATATAACGAACTTATTTCCAGGATTTTGCGATTTCGTTAAAAACAGGTCTGATTGTATATAATATTTATACTATTATATTAAATAAATAACAAAAGTACTTAATTGTATTTTTTTTACCAGCGATTTTATACGAGGTGTACTATTTGAAATTTGCAACCTCAACTCCGATTCTAAGCTTCCCAAACAGTTTCTACTTCTGAAAAAATATTATGTTGTAATGAACAAAAAACACTGAATTAATATTCTTGATTGAAATACATGTTCTAGGAGTTTTTTCATTGGGACAGTTTAGTAATCTAATCTAGGATAGCACGTATTTGAATTTTTCTCGATGAATTTCGAAATCTGTAAAAGAGGGGAATCCAAATACTATAAGAAGCCCTTCCGCTGACCTCCAGTGTTTCACAGACCACAGTTTAAGTACCATTGGAGGATAATATTCATTATGTGAATAAATAAATTTCTGAAGTTAACAATCAATACTTGTAATTTTTATTTCTTCGCGTACAATTTTGAGTGGATGTTGTACATCTATATATATCCTCATCTACTTTCTGAAATCAATATTTTCTTAAATCACACGCTTTACTTGATGCCGTCCCACATGTATTAAAATTAGACTTTGACATGAAAATAGTCGTAAACTTTTACCAAAACAGTTGGTCTAAAACAGATTGGCCTTAATTAGAAGTTCTTATTAGAAAATTACAATAATTAAAAAAATCTTTTCACATTTCTTAAGGAGTCTCAAGGGTGTCAACTTTGTCTTGTGGGGTGAAAATTTAAACAATTTTCAAACAGGTATAATTCTTTTACATTTAAAATAAATAATTCGAATCTTTTACACATTATTTACAAGGGTCTGTGGCTTCAAAAATGTATAAAATATTGGAAATATAATGATAATTTAAAAAATTAAAAGCATATGAAAAAATTCTGTAATAAATATTAAGTAATTTTTGCGTTGCATAAGCTATTTTCTAAAATAGTAGCTTCCGATGTATAAAACTTTGCAGAATTATAAAACGTATTATACTGTTTAAACTCTACAATATTTAAAAATAATATATCATTTTTATTTCAAAATATTTGAAAAATATAGAAATTTTTCTTCAAAGGATTTGAAAATGTAGTTTTTTTTATTTTTTAAAAAATATAATTTATTATTCTATTTATATAAAAATACTACAGTGTAATAAGGATACATTTAACTCTTTATAAAAGAACTTTTAGCTAGTAATTAGAGCTTCTATTTTAGAAAATAGCATGCGCAACGTAATACTTAATTAATATTTCTTATGGGGAATTGTTCTTAATTTTCGTATGCCTATAATTTTTAAATTTTTGCTTCGTATGCTTATATTTTAAACATTTTTCACTTTGCTGAAGTCCCATGGATTTATAAATAATGTGTAAAAGATTCGAATTATTTAATTTAAATTTAAAAGAATTATACCTGTTTGAATATTGTTATATTTTCAGCCCTCTAGAGAAATTTAACACCCTTGAGACTCCATATTTAAATGCCAGGGTAGCAAAGTTCATAACGGATCTACCAAACAAAACAAGGATTCACTTCTGTTTCTCTCGACTGCCTGTAGGAAGGTTACTGGAGATCCATTCTGCACATTTGATTGGTAGATGTCAGAAATAGTTTAATTTATCAAATTTTTATTATTATTTTCGACTTAGGATAGTATCTCTAAATAATCAATTAATTTGCATGTATTTCTTTCCGAGTTCCATCAAGGTACCCGATTACTTTCGGAACCATGATTTTGCAAAAGCGTATAAATGGATAATATTAATGATATTTAGTGTCATTTAGATTAGAAAATGTGTATAAAATTGTTTTTAGAATATTATTGCAATAAAAAATTATTTAAGTACAATACTGTGACAAAAAATAAACATAGAATGACCCAATTTAAAAATATTCTCCTTTTGTGAAAAATGCTTTCATTATAATAATATTTTGCTTACCTGTATATAGCTCAGACTTCTGTACAGAGGCTCAACTAGAATTTTTCAAGTATATAACTTAGAAGTAAGTGTATACATGTTTTACGACAACAGAAAGGAGAAATTTTAAGAGAAAAAACGCTGATAAATATTTCAATTGGTTGTAACTCTGAAAATAATGTGAACTTTTCAAAAAAAAATAGTTCAAACTCTATAGAGAGAAGGCTTTACTTTATATAAGTAGATTATTATTTTAGAAGCATTTTTTTTATAAAAGGAGAACATTTTGAAGAAAGGTTATTCTAAGTTAACTGTTTGCCGAAATATTGCATTAAAATACTTTTTTTTCTCAAAATGTACTTAAAACAATTTTATATATGTATTCGAATCTAAGTGACACTAAATATCATGAAAATTATCCATTTATGCGGTTTTTTAAAATTACGGTTCCAAACGTAGTCGGATACCTTAAAAAACATTAGAAAGAAAAAAATATTTAAAAAATAAGAATGTAAGACCAGTTAAGTTATTAAAAACCTTCTGTCGTCCCTTTTAATTTCATCACAATGTTTTTAAAAGCGTTTGTTAAATCGAATATTTTCTGCCACTGAATTTTAATTTTAAATTTCGTTAATCTGAACACGTGATGAAAATTCGTCTGATAAATTAAAGACCTTCCTCCTAAAGCGATCTTCATAACTCAGTAAAATTACTATGTTTCTACGTTTAAATAAGAGTGGAAATAAGTATTTTTTACAAAGATACTAAATTAAAACGTTTCGCTGAATGGGACACAAACAGCCGATTCCCAATATCGTGTAGTTTTCGAAATCTACGTATTACATTACTTTAAGGGATGTTTGAACGCTAAAATCTTTTTGTTTTGACAATTTCAGATTTTTACTCTTTCAAATTGTGTATAGGGTTTATATATATATAACCTTTCTAAAAATACCTTATTTAACCGCTAGGACAAGCCTGCCCAACCCGTGGCCCATTTGGAGACTTTTTGTGGCCCAATTAAAGTTTCTGTCTATATTATTTTAGACATTTTCCCTACAGACGGAAGAATCGAAAATAACGGGTTTTGACCCACCCCCACCTCTCCCCGTGCAGCTCTTATCGAAATAATTTTTTTCCTTCATTTGACTTCCAAGCAATTGTAATAACAGGTGTTGATGGATGAAGGAAAGCAGATGAGCGTGGGTATGTTATTCCTCTTTCAAAGAGAACTTCGTTAAGAGTGACTAGTGTATTTAGTTCTATTTAACAGAGAAATAACTTATGTCTATATTTTTTTAAGTTCATATTAGTAGCCTTTTTCTTGTTTTATTTGGCAATGAAAGAATCCGATGATGGATTTAATGAGTTGCCTCAGAGCTGTCAGACCAGCTAGTAGAAATGTAAGATAATTACGGCAGCAGAATAAAAATTTTTAATATTTTAACCTTCTGAAATTATGTAACTCTTTTTTCATTTTATGATACATTTTAATCACGGTGCAATAATTAATATCATACAACAAGAAACTAATCATTTGGCTATCGGGCAGAAAAAAACACTTTTTTTGGTCAAAGATAGCAATAATTACAATGCTGTTCTTCTTTGCTTAATTGCCTTTTTGCATTTGAAATAAAAATTTTGAAAATCCAAATCAATTTTTTGCAAACATACTGTAACACAATTATAAAATGTGAAGATGTTACTCACATAGTTGTTATATTACATAACCTCAGATGGCACCATAAATCTACTGTACATAAGAACCTCTCTCTTGTATGTTAAGAAATATTTTTACACCAAGTGTAATCGGTCGACTTACAACTTTGTTGTGATTGCGATCCAGTAAAAGGTAAACTTGCTGTTTTTTGATCATATCAATAACTATTGAATAAACTTTTATATTATATATTTATCTCAAGTAAAGTACAAAAACAAGTGTCACATTAATTGTAAGGTAATACAAAATATTTTTAATGTTGTAAATACGATAATAAAATATTTTGAATAATTTGTTTTATTTTGATATGTGCGGCCCACCACATTTTAGTAAATTTTTACTTGGCCCACCAACTGATTTGGGTTGGGCACCCCTGCTCTAAGGTAAGTAGAAGAAGCCCCTTAAAACCTATTTTTAAATGATCATTGAAACTGGGACACGCCCATTTGATTGGCGAAAAATGTAAACAATGTACTTCGTTTTTGCTTAAATGCTTAACGTCTGGTATAAACAAAAACATGTATCTTTTATTGTAAATTGAACCTTTTATTTTTTTTTTCTTAGCGGATTAGAAATCTCACTGTATACTGATGCTACGCTACTTTATTTTTGTTTAAATGCTATAACTTTGAACCCAGATTCCTAATTTCACATCGCATCATGACAATTAATTAAGTTAACTCATTCTAAAATTAAAACACTCATCTCACAATAAATTATACACTGATCGTATAGTTTTAAAACATTATTAAATTTATTTTTTAAGCACAAGTATCTGGAAATTTACTTCACTACAAGATCAAAATTTAACTTAGCTTGAGAGAGGGAAAAAGCAGGGTAGGAGAATGGACATGGTTGACGCCCGGAGCTTCCGCGGAAGTTTATTTTTCTGATTCTCTAGCTCTGGGATAGGCTCTGTCTCTCTCAAAATCGGGGTGCGTCCCGTTTTATTTTACGACTTTTTACATAAAAATCCTAGAGCGGACTCTTTGTCTTGTCCACTTAATTGCCTCTGATTGGTCCAGAGACCAGCGCAAAGTTACAGCATAGGGTTTATTGAACTTTCGGGAGCGCGGGAAATCTGTTGACGCCTCCCGCATTTTATGGGTCTAGAGACCCCCAGGCGCTGGACCTTTTGGCACACCCTTGTCGAAGGAATTTCATCCTCCAGTGAGGGAAAAAGAAACGAATTCCAAAAAACTGACTTTGAAATTTTGAGGTCTGCTGAATGGCCTCCCATCACTCCTCGCTCTCTCAAATACACAGCACAAAAATTTTTTCACAATAACGTATAAACAGAATTGTCCCTTCAGGAGAAAAAACGGAAACACATCAATTCCTTCCAATCCTTGAACGATGTCATCCACTGGAGTCCTTCAACTATAAATGTCCCATCAGGAGAAAAAACGGAAACACATCAATTCCTTCCAATCCTTGAACGATGTCATCCACTGGAGTCCTTCAACTATAAATGTCCCATCAGGAGAAAAAAACTGAAACACATCAATTCCTTCCAATCCTTGAAAGATGTCATCCACTGGAGTCCTTCAACTATAAATGTCCCATCAGGAGAAAAAACGGAAACACATCAATTCTCCCCAATCCTTGAACGATGCCATCCACTGGAGTCCTTCAACTATAAATGTCCCATCAGGAGAAAAAACGGAAACACATCAATTCTCTCCAATCCTTGAACGATGTCATCTACTAGAGTCCTTCAACTATACGAGAGCTCGGTCATCCTGTGGCCCCGATAGGTGGTGAACAAGTAGCTGATGCATGCTGTAAGAGAAAGAATTGTCTCCCAAGGAAACCATTTTAGTCATGAAACCAAACCAGTGTATAGAAAGAAAAACTAGACCCCATTTGATTTCCGCCGCAGACTCCAAGCACCGGCGTCATTGCTACAATTTACAATTGAAAATGTAACAGAAAGGAAGAAAAAAATTTATAAAGTAAATTCTAAAAATCAAGTCCCAATTCCGTTAGCGGTGAGACAGAAAAAATAACTACTAACAACTACAATTAAATTCATGTTACGAAAAAATAATTGTCGAATGGGTCACCAAACAATTCACAAGATAAAATAACAAATAGAAATAATCGAATAATCACAAAGAATCATGTGCCACTAAATCATAAAAAAATAAGACGAGCAGCACATAGTAAATTCAAAAATTGCATATATAACAGCTTCGATACTCACAATAACCACACAAACGAGCATTGAACAAAATACTTTGTGATAAGAAATAAGTACACGTGAAAACATATATAATCAATACAAACGTGGCACAAAGAAACAGACACCTCATAATCGTATAACATCGAAATCTTGACACGACTAATATGATGTGCATGTATCAGACTAGAAAAATTTATTATTTTAACCTTCAACAATGCTCAAAGCATAATAAATTGCAATGATTCAATAAGAGCAATGATTACAAGCTTGTGTTAAAAAAAATTATTTCAAGTTAAAAGTTAGAAATTGAAGCGATGGGTGTGCATAGGTAAAAAAAATTATATAACCTCCGAGAATGCTTAATAGCCTAAGAAATTTAAAAAATTCACTACAAGCATTGGTTACAATTTAAATTTAAAAAAAAATAATGTAATTAAATTCAGATTTGGAATTAAAATCTATAAATTGAAGCGAATAATGTACATGGTAAAAAACATTTATAACCTCTGAGAAAATTTTAAAAAAAGAAATTTTAAAAAAATTCACTACAAGCATTGGTTACCATTTAAAATTTTTAAAAAAATAATGCGATTAAATTTAGAATTGCAAACTATGAGTGTGCATTTGATCAGGATGCACCCCCAATGTTTACGAAGGTGGGGAAAAAACAGAACATCCTATTTCCTGCGATAGGACGATGCCGGCAACCGCCAACACAAGAAACAGAATGCACAATCAAGACAAAAAAAACAATGCAAATCCGATTATAAAAAAAATAACTATATCGAATAATACTTTTAAAAAAAAATTGAGAGGGAAAAAAAACAATTTTTTCTACATTCAAAAACATGCGAATTTCCATATTGAGAAATGAATTCCAGAAATCACAAATGAAATTTAAAATTTCGGAAAAAAAATTTACAAACAAAAAATTGATAATGCAACCCATGACATATGAGGCGACACATACAGAGTAAAGTAATTTTAACTAAAAAAAAAAAAGCAAAAAAAAAAAATTATTACAAGTGCTACACATAATTAAACATAATTCTCCCAAAAAAACAATTTCACTTCATTTATCAACATCACTTTTTAACATTCCACGTAATACAATGTATCAATCTTAACTAATTAAAAAAAAGAACTCATCACAATGTTTCACTATACTCGCAACAAATATACAAAAAAAAAACAAATATCCTCAATTTTCAACAATACCGCTAACTCAATTCATCGATACAAATCGAATTAATTACTCAAATAGCATTCTATAACATTAACCCAAAATTCTCAGTAACCTTAAAATGGTTCCTCAATCATTCAAAAATGCCTTTACCTCAAGATCATTCATATCTTGTACCTCAATAACACTAGCTAAACTTATCTGCAACTTCCAAATAATTAATCGACACACTTCTCCACAATACCTTTAACTAAAACCCATCTATGCCCATCAACTTATTTACACAAAATCTCACATAATTCTCAACTCGAACTTTCCTAGATTCATCTCAAAACATTCTTAAATATACCACACAATCATTAATTCAACTTATCTATATTCATTAACTTATTTACTCGAAATCGCACAAAATCCTTAACTCAAAATTACCTTCTCTACATCAAAACAACTTTCTCAAATATACCGCATAATTATTACAACAAAATTTTCCATTTCCATATAAAAAAACTCTCGAATTTACCACATACTTTTGGACGCAAGCTTATCTATCTCCATAAAAAAAAACTTTCCCAATTATTCAACAAATTCATCAAATTAAAATTTATCTATCTCCATCGAATAACTTTCTCAAATTATCCACAAAATCCTTAACTCAAACTTATCTAACTCCTTCGACAATTAATAAAACAAACAAAAAATTCACACCTGATCATCTTCAACATTTTCAAACCAAAAAAATTATCAAACTCAATATCTAAAACTGAAAAAATACTAAATCAAAATTGTCCTCTTCGCCAAAACCAAACTCAAAGCTAACACAACTACGCGTACACAAACATAAAATATAACAATATCATAATCTGACCATAAACTTATTTCCAAATAACAATACAAAACTGCAATTAAAATACAAAACCATAAAAAAAAACTCAATTAATATCAATACTCAATTCAATAATCTACCCAAGCGCTACGACGAATAAAACAAAATTAACCTATACTAACAGAACTACTATAACGACATCAAACAAAACATTCAATTCCTAGTACAGTTTAGTACACAAGCGAGACAAAATTATAGAATGCTCATTCATTTAACCAAACCACAATTTAACTAGAGCCCTAAGAAAAAAAAAAAAAATCCAAATCTATAACAAAACAAACACACACACACAAAAATTAAATTAGCATTGAAACACCTAACCGAAAGACTATAAAAGTTTTAAATTAAAATTAGCAATCATATGACAAAAACAAAACAACTTGAGCAAAACAAAGTTACGTTTCAACATAATTTCTTAAGGAAAATATTCAAACAAAAACCTCTATCCATATCTTAACAAGCATAAATTCCAAAGATATCATTATTCAGTAATACACAGGCACTTAAAATTAATACACCAATACAACTTATCACTAAAATTGCTTCTGACAAAATACCGCCACTAAAAAAAATTAATCTTTTATGCAAACTCAAAATTTAACAAGCCAAGTACACAGTTATAAACAATCAAGTCAGCATGAACTAACTTGTTCAAGCAAAGAACCTTTTGCATAAAAAATTTTTTAAAATACTAGATAACAACCACAACACAAAAGTATTTGATAAATGAAAACGTCAAATATATATACAGTAACAACATTTAAATTTCGTGACAGGTGTCCAAAGTCCTCAAAATTTGATTTCTGTTACAAACATGAATTAAAGCTTAAAATTTATAAAATTAAAATTGACGTGCATACATGAATCGCATAGCAAACTTAAATATCAATCCTCTTACAAACAACTAAATTTATATCTTGTCATAAACACATAGCATCAAAAAAAATATTTTATCTAGAGCTAAAATTGATATTAACCACATACAACATTATCTCATTTAAGCATCAAATCAAGACATGAAACAAATTGCATAAAAAAAAATTGAGCTAAAATTCATTAAATAACAAGTACAAAATTTTGTCTCACTAAAACATCAAAACATGACATAAAACAAGGTGCAGCAATGAAACAGGTACCGTTCCTAGGTGTGTACTCTCTTAAGTGACGAAGCGTAAAAAATGTAAAAAAAAAAAAAATTCAGTTTCCTCAAAAAAATTTTAGCGCGATTAGTAAATTAATCAGCCGAATTGCCTGCACGGGCCCTTAAATTATACCGTGGACTTGGAACAATACTTTTAACCTCCGTATCGTCTGGTTGTAAGTCATCTAAATTATTTAAGTGCAAATATGAGAATCTCTTAATAAATGGAATCATCCGATTGACATGCGTGTTAAATCTCTTCCTCAATTGTTCTACATGTCGAACCCTATAATTTACGTTAGAAAAACGTTCTATTACTCTGTAAGGACCTTCAAACTCAGGTCTGTGTTTTGCAGATAAATTAGATTTGATATTAGGCGTCTTAATAAAACTCAAGGACCCGATTTTGTAATCATAATGATGTTGCTTTGTCGCTCTCGTACTCAGATTAATGTGCGATGCCTCCTGCTCTTTTAGATTTTATAAGACTTGATTAAAAATTTGCTCCAAAGACGGTAAAAGCTTCTCAACATATTCATACTTTTTTTGTGGTGTGTCGGAGTTTTTCTCGTAGGTGTGAGATAATCGAATATCCCTGTCATGTTCTAGGAAAAAAGGCGATGTGTGTGTATGTAGCTTCATGAATCGCTGAGTTTAATGCTAACATGATGTGCGGGAGTTGCTTATTCCAGTCATTTGTATTTTGCGAAATTGTTGCCAGGATAATGGCTAGCGATTGATTGGGTTTCTCTACCCTGCCGTTGACGTGAGCGGAATAACTTGATATGTGTCTTTTATGAATGCCCATAACTCTGCAAAATTCAACAAATTCAGAACCCTTAAAATATGTAGCGTTATCTACGACTAATTTATGTGCGCAACCCCTGTGTACAATGTAATTATCAAAGAAAGCTTTAGAAATCGTATTCGACTTAATATCAGGAAGTGGAACGATATGAATGTATTTCATAAATGCATCTATCATGAATAATACATAGCTATTACCTTTAGGCGTGGTCTTTAAAATACCGAAAATATCAATATGACACGTTTCTCCCGGTTCTTGACTTGGTTCTACTGGCTGATGAGGTGCTGGCGGAATTTTGAAAGCGTTTTTTCCAGATAAACATACAGTGCAAGAACGAACAAAATTTGTAGTATCTTTGTACATATTCTGACAAAAGAAGTTTTCGCTGAGGTTCATCTATAGTTTTAGTAAATAAAATAACGTCGTCTATATAAACCAAAGCTCCGTTGTGTAATAAATCTCCCAAAACCTCTTGTGCAATGGACTGAAATGCTTTAGGCGAGTTTTTTAAACCGAAACAAAGTCTATTAAATTCATATTTGTCACCGTCGGGTGTAGAGAATGCCGTCTTATGCCTGTCTGAAAAGTGAAGTGGAATTTGATAAAATGCTGACTTCATGTCTAAAGCCGAAAAATAGTTTGAACCCGAAATTTCGTACAAAATGTAGTCCAATATTGGAATAACGAAGTCTTGAATCAAAGTTATTTCATTCAGTTTCCGAAAATCTAAAACAAGGCGCCATTTTTCTTTTTGTTTGACAAACAAGGCCGGAGTATTGTACTGGGAATTAGATTTTGAAATAATCCCTGCCTTCTCTAAATCGGCTATCTGACGTCGAAATTCGTTTCTTAAACTAAATGGAATCTTGTAAATCGGACATTTAATGGGATAGTTATGTTGCAGATTAATTCTATGATGCTCAGTAGCGGCCGCAGATTATTCTACCTTAGAGCGAGCGAAAGCACTTTTGTGCGAAATTAAAAGTTGAAATAATCTATTTTTTATTTTGCTGTCCAAACCTGACAGGTTAAAATCCTTCTCCGTGAGTGGGGGTAGAACATCTTGAGAAAAGGAAAAATCGCATAAAAAGTCTTCGTAATTTGTAATAGTAATTATTTTCATGTTTTTGTTAAGAGTGATTATGTTATCAGAATCGTTTGTAATATTTATAATGGTGTCATTTGTTTGTGGATCGATATTAATTTGCGAAGTAGTTAAGTGGATGTTTTTACTTTTCAACTTTGCTGAACTCTGAATAGTAGCCGAAGACGTAGAATTAGGTAGTGTTGAGACGTGAATACGAACATTTGTGACTGAATGAGGATCTACACACGTTTTGTGTTTTAAAAATCCATGAATAAAATTAGTTTGTACGAAACGCGAAGGAAGCGAAAAATTGATAAGCGGAATTGAAAATTTATTAATTAATAAACTGTTTTTACCCATGTCTAAAACTGCATTCCATAATTTCAGAAAATCGTATCCCAAAATAGCGCAATAATTATTAATATCTTGCTTAGTTATAAAAAAATATGTTGAAAATGAAATTCCCCCAATGACATTTGTATTTCATAACAAACGATAATTTATACAGTATCTCCGCTGACCGCTTTAATTTGAATTGAAACATTTAATTCTTTAAAATTTTCGTTTTTTATTTTATCAAAAAGTGATTTGGACATTAAGGAAACGGACGCACCTGTGTCAATTAAAATTCTGAATCTATGGTCCTGTGCGCTAGCGTTAACTATTGGTAGATCAAAAATATTGTCTCTAGTTTTTATAGGAGAAAGCCGTTTTTCTACCAATTGTGTAATATCTAAAATCGGCTTTCTAAGCTGAAGTTTAAATTATCATTTCTCGTATTACGTCTGAAACGAGTTGCATTTCCTCTGCCACGGGAAGTACTTTGTGGAACGGTTTCCAAATGCCTGGGGGCTGTGTGATTATCGCGAAAAGCCGAGTCGTGGAAATGGACGCGTCGTTGGTCGAAAGAATGAGTGTTTGGGTGGCGAAAAACAGAAAATTCGCCCACGACATTTCCCCAGGGGGGTTGGTAAATCGATTGGCGTTCTTCCGCTCTTTTTCTTCTACATTCCGTTTGCTTATGTCCCTCTAAGCCACAATAAAACATTTAAAGACAGTCTCCCTTCTGCGAAAAAAAACCCTACCTGTGTTTTTCGAGCCGTAATTGAACTGGCCTCTTGTAAACGCTCGACCCTTAAATTTATTTCATCTAACTTGTTCGTCAATGCCGAAATGATCGATGTTTCTGTGTGTAAAGGCGACAAACCAGTTCTCTCGTCATTAGCTATTTGATTGAGTTTAACGTTTTGCTCTTCTATCAGCGCAGCGTTTATCGATTCCTCAAGATTATTGGGGTCTCGCGCCAAAACAAATCTGCGAATATCGTTTCGCAGCCCACTGATAAAACGGGACTGTAAAAAATGATCATTAGCGTTGCGTGCCGCCGTGTTTTGAGACGAATTACTTGACTGAAATATCTGTGTCCCTAGTTTGTTGATGCGTGCTGCGAATTCTTGCACGCTTTCGGAGGAACCTTGAATGCATGATGAAAATAGTTGAAGCCGCGTGGACAACGGAACGGTCCTCTCAAATCTCAAATGAGAACTCTAGAGATATCGTTGAATTCTGTTAAATTACTGTGAGTTGGATCGGATAAAAAAATTCTTCAGCTATTCCCGCTAATTTTAGTTTAAGAATAGTGACTTCCTCATCGTTAGACCAATTACCTAAATTTGCAACATCATTGATTTTCTCCAGCAACCTACGTATTCCCAACGATTTACTTCCATCATACTTTGGGATCAAATCAATTAGATTAAATTTTTCAGACGCTGTCTGTGTCAAAAGGGGGTCGGATTGTCGCGTACGTGGCATGTTTAAAAAATAAAATAAAATTGTTAACGAGATTAAATTGCAACAGAAACAATTAAATTCAAACTAAAGCAACTGAATTCAAGCACTCGTGCAGGGTAGGAGAAAATTCATAATCTCAGAAAATTAAATAAAAATTTTAACCAATCGACTTTCGCGTAAATACATATATAGAAAAATCAACATCGATATAAAAGAAAAGCAACAGTACGTGTAACATTGTCAGCACCCTCTTTCAGAAGTTGTTGTTTGCAACATCCCCAAGTATCTAAATAATAAAAAAATACTGCTAGAAAAAAACTTTCACAACTGGAAAAATTGAGTAATAAATACAATCAAAACACAATGGCACACAATAAGAAATTTTTACATGTTTAACAGATGAACTAAGATTATCATTCGGTGATCCAACATCTCGTTTAAATTAAAACTTACAAGGAAACAACAAATAAAATTTTGAAGAAAATTAATTTTACAACACAACATCGTGTCTAGGAAAAGAAAAAGGTCACGGCACCAGATAGTGCAAAGAAAAAAATTTTCGACGGCTGTTCACGTCACGAGATGATTCGACGCTACTTTAGCTTTGTTTAAATTCTATAACTTTGAACCCAGATTCCTAATTTCACATCGCATCATGACAATTAATTAAGTTAACTAATTCTAAAATTAAAACACTTATCTCACAATAAATTATACACTGATCGTATAGTTTAAAAACATTATTAAATTTATTTTTTAAGCACAAGTATCTGGAAATTTACTTCACTACAAGATCAAGATTTAACTTAGCTTGAGAGAGGGAAAAAGCAGGGTAGAAGAATGGACATTGTTGTCGCCCGGAGTTTCCGCGGAAGTTTATTTTTGTGATTCTCTAGCTCTGGGATCGGCTCTGTCTCTCTCAAAATCGACGTGCGTCCCGTTTTATTTTACAACTTTTTACATAAAAATCAAAGAGCAGACTCTTTGTCTTGTCCACTTAATTGCCTATGATTGGTCCAGAGACCAGGGCAGAGTTACACCATAGGGTTTATTGAACTTTCGGGAGCGCGGGAAATCTGTTGACGCATGCCGCAATTTATGGGTCTAGAGAACCCCAGGCGCGGGAACTTTTTGGCACACCCTTGTCGAAGGAATTCCACCCTCCAATGAGGGAAAAGGAAACGAATTCCAAAAAAACTAAGTTTGAAATTTTGAGGTCTGCTGAATGGCCTCCCTTCAATACATTAAAATCAATTTATCTCAAAATATAAATTTTGATGTTCCATGTACCATTTATGAGAAACTATTGTTAACAGGTATGAAAATTTTTATAATATATTAATAATGATGTCTAATATATACTGAAATGAGCTTCTTGTACAAAATTGAAAAAAATATTTTTTACAAATATTTTATGTGAAAAATGGACCAAGTTTCACAATGTTTGATAAAATATTTCATAAATTATTTTAAAAAAATCAAAATTAGCTAAAAGCTCATTTAAGAATAATAAGAAAGATGTATTTCAATTGTATGAATAATTTCAAATATGTAGATACAACAGATTTTGTGAGGAAAGGTACATCGAAAACAGCCAATTTAAATTGTCAATATATATATATATATATATAAAGATAGAGAGAGAGATCTCCAACTGCCCTTAAATAGTTTTTCAAAAAATGTATATTTTTGAAAATTTCTATGTTAAGAAAACTATGAATCTTACTGAAACATTTAAAATTTCTTTCAACATAAAATTATCAAATTTATTTTAAAATTTACATGGAAGAGAAGAAGGTAACAAACGAATTACCATTTAGTAATTTCTTAGTCGGGTTTTATATAGCGTGAAAGACTTCTATTTTTTTGAAAATATTAAATATTTTTATCACAGAAATACAATCCTAATACATCATGTATAGTATAAAGAAGGAATAAAAAATAAAAAAAATTAAGCCAATTCCTACTTAGAACAAAAAAAAATTTATTTTAGCTACTTTTTTTTTATTAAATAGTTTCAATTTTTAGTCGCTTGACATCTTTGGGCACTGGAACGCGAAGCGTTCCTCCGTCCCATACTTAATGTATTGGGCGCTTGATGTTGGTTGGCCTGCTTTCGAGATGGTGTTTCCTTATTGGTGGATGTGGAAGGAGACAGTGGGCGGGGCGAACTGTTGGTTTCGGCGGTCTCAGAAAAAATCAAGTCCAAGTTCGTGCAAGCAGACGAGAAGCTCGTCTGCTATTGGTCGTCAGGAGTCGGTGAGCGAGAACTCTATTCGCTGCGCCTGGTGTCGAGTATGTAATTAAAAAAAAATAGAGATGGGAATTAAAGTGGGTGCCTGTGTGGGTAATTGAATTTAAATTAAAAAATTAATAATTGAACTAAAAAGAAATAATTTAAGAAAAAATAAAATTTAGCAAAGGTGGTCATTCTCCACGGGAATTAATGTTATGGAGGATTGTAAGAGTCCAGCAATATTCTTCTGGGTCTCTTTTTATAGATATTAGGATCGTAGTTCTCAAGATTTTGAATGTTAACGTTGTTTATATTTGAAAGATTGTCAAAGAATTTTTGACCTAATTTTTTATATGAGCTTTAAATGTAGGAATTTTGAGAACTTTATAAATATTTCTATTTCTATTATATCTATAGGCTCTGGTAATATTTCTAATTAATGCATTTTGAGCGTTATCTAAAAGTTTAATATTAGAATTGGCTGCATAGCCCCACACAGGACATCCATACGCGAGGATGGGCCGCAAGACGGCAGTGTAGAGAAGTACCTTATTGTAAATATTTAAATGAGAATTCCGGCAAATTAAGGGATAAAGGGATCGCATTGCGTTCCGGAATTTGTCACGCGCGTGTAATATGTGTTGTTTCCAGGTGAGATTTTTCTCTAAGACAAGTCCTAGGTATTTAGTGCTCTGAGACCAGTGTAGTGGTGTGGAATACAGAGTAGGTGGTGTAATAGTTTCAATTAATATGAATATGTATATACATATGACAGAATCACAACATTAAGTGGTAATTAATTGTTATAAGTATCATTAAAGTATCGTGTTGTCATCCAAATCAATCACGTATATAAAATTTCAGTTCAACTGAATGCTTTAAAACGTGAGAAAAAAACCTTTTCAAGTTGTGACACAAGTCACCAAAAATGATGCCAACGTGGATGTATTTGTAGTTCTTTCAATAATTAAGTTCAATCAATCAATTTTCATTAATTATAATTAAATTACTGTACTGTCATCCAAAATAATCATGTATATAAAGGTTCAGTTCAATTGAGCGATTTAAAATATATTTTATTAACGATTGAAAATTTTACGAAGATAAATAAATAAATAAATAAATTTATAGAGAGTGAGAGGTAAATAGTGGTTAATGTCTTAGTCGATAAACTATGCTGAGATTCGAGAGATAATTCAAGATTAAAGAAAATTCAAACTTTTTTTCTCGTATCATTTTGTGCTTGAATAATAGTTCTTAGGCAAGCTTTAATGCATGGTACATCTAAAGAAAGATTTATTTATGATATTTAAATCAGATTAAAAATTTTGAGAATTTTTATCTCCAATGACAGTTGTTTTAAAAAAGAGTGTATGTCTCCTTTTTCAGTTTTGATACTTATATGAATCATTCATATAAATAGATAAAATTAATTTTCCAACGTGTGCATGAAAAAACCGGTGTAAATGTCGAAAAATGCATTTATTTTATTTTAAAAATTATAAATCCTGAATAAAACCGAAACGGTGCCACTCCCCCTGGAATTTTAAAGGGGCTTTATGTTTTTGGACTCATTTTTGTTATTGAATACTGTAAATATCCAAAAGTTGAAACAAAATGGTCAATGAAATCTGTAGTATTAAGAAAGATAAGTGAAATAGTGTTAATTCATAGAGCATACGTACTCCCAAATGGAAATTCAACAGTTAACGAAGTATAAATTAATAGTTGCGATAGCTTACATCTTTTCATACATAAATTTTACTACCGAAGCAGTTTCTCTAAAAAAATAATGTTACATAATTCAATTTAAAAGTTTTTTTACAGACACTGTTTAATATATTTTTCCCGTCTATACTTCTAATTCACTTTAAAAAAGTAGAAAATTTACGACTTGAAAAGAGAGACAGAAAACAAGAAAAAAATAATACTTTATACCACATGCGGATTTATTTAAGTGCGATCTAAGATTAAACTATAACGTTTCTCTCTTTTTTTTTCTTTTCTCATGGAAACTCCATTCTCTCCTATATATTTTAAAACAAAACACACATTTTGACTAGAATATTTTCCAATTTTCCTGATTCCCAGTACATTGTGTCTCTCTCCACGATATACTCAAATCCTTATCTGTACTCGTGTGTTTCTTAAATAATTATCCATTTTACGGCGATTTACATTCTTATTATGTCATATTTGAGAAGTTTAAATTTTTAATTAATTTATCTTCGATTCTTAAATCTCCGTTATACCAAAACGTTCCCTAAAAACTCACTTTATGCACACATATGCGTGTACGTGTGTGTGTACGAGTTTTTATTGAAAAACCCCCCCACAAAAATTAAAGATAAGCAACACTTTTATTTGATATGTGAACTTGGATTTTATGGAAATTTGATATCAATTTTACTCAAGAAGCCATGTTGGACTCTGTATACAACTTCATGTATCTTGTTGAAGTGAAAACTTCTTTAGCCGCATTGGTCACTTTTTCGTAGGGGATAATCTTATGGGTTGGCGTCACCGACATGCTCATGTCTGGCGCACGCGCAGTAGGCTGTGCGACTTAGGCACTTTTTGGATGGAAGAAATCTCGGGCGTTCGCATTATCGACATGTTTATAGCAGTATATCTTTAGATATACAGCTGACGTATAGTGCTGTGTATATATTATAAGTGAAATTGAATGGATTTATTGAAAAGTTCAAGGTGTATATACTGTGCATTGTTGAAATAGTGTTTTGTTTCATTATTATTTGAAACGTTTAATTGAAGATTTTTTGTGCAATACAATAGTGAGCACTAAATAAATATACTAATATTTTTAAGATAAAAAATAAGTAACAGAAAATTATTTTAAATACTCGTATTTATTTTGGCGTTTGAAAGTTTTATTTTATTTAAAATTATTTTAAATCTTCGTACTTATTCTGGCGTCTGAAAATTTTGTACTTTTTCTCTAAAATTTAATCTCGGCAATGCACCACGCAATTCAGACTAGTATTTCAAAGTGGCTTAGACGTTTTCTTACTGCCATGGTAAAACAGACTTCTAGATGTTCAGTCATATTTTTATCGTGGATTTTGAATTAAATTTTTTTATAAAATCTAATATTAATTCAAGATTAATATGTTGAAGTTTAAAAGGTGGTTAATAATACAAAAATAAAGTTTATTAGTTTATGTCATTAAAATCTTTAGTTTAAAATTATAAAAACGGTTCCGACTTTAATTTCATTAATAAATTTATTTTATTTAAAACTTCAATAGGTCGAAATCATTAAATACTTATTTAAATTGTCAAAAATAAAATTTGAATTGAAAAAAGGTTACAAAACAATACATTATAAACGTTCACCAAAAGTTTTCTAGAATTCATCTCCAACAAGAAAGGATTATCGATATTTTTATTCATTTTTCAAAATTTACATGCGCTTACAGCCGACCTAAAAACTGATAACATTGTTAAAAAGTCAAATGTTCTGCTTTTGTCAGAAATTCGTACGAAAAACGAAGAACCACTTGATATCCGAATTTCAATTTTGTTGTAACTTTTAAAAGACCCCAAGTTTCAATAGCAGGTGTTGGTATTTATCGCAATACTCAAGTATGCCACTCTTCATTACTTCACATATAGATACACATACTAAATTCACTAGAAGGAATCGTGAGTAGTAATAGCAGGTCCCCAGTGAGAACAATAGAAGGGGCGTGTCACCTGTCAATCAAACTCCCCTCCCCCCGCCCACGGAGCCATCGTCCAATAGGAGGGTTTCCCTCCTCCTCTTCTCAACCTGTTAGATAAGGAGGGAGGGCCATTCCCCCTCCCCCTTTCCAACGGAGCCATCGTCCAATAGGGGGTCCCCCCCGCCGCCATCGTCCAATAGGAGGGTTTTCTCCTCCCCCCTCTCAACCTGTTAGATAAGGAGGGAGGGCCAATCCCCCTCTCACCACGTGTAACAATAGGGTTCCTTGAGAAGAGTTGAGGGGTATACTGCTTCTTCTCTGATAAGTGTTGAGGGGTATACAGCTGCCTGCAGTTTTCTGATTGGATGTCGATATGACGTAGATGCCCCCTTCTCATCGTGTAAGATGCACGTGGAAAGTAAGATACACGTGGAAAGCAAGATGCACGTGTCTTTCATCCGTGTGCAGTCTTGTCAGAACAGGGGATGACTTGAATGTGAGTCAGTACGGAGTTGAGGGATACTCAGCTTCTGGGAGGGGTGTGAGCGTAAAGTGGAGTTGTACATGACTGCTTGAAATATTCTGATTGGTTGTAAATAAAACCTGCGAGCACTGTGAGAGGCTGAAACAAAGTATGACGTATGATAACTTCGTAATATATTCCCACACTTCGCTAAAATATTTCATTTTCTGCTTGAAAGTTCTTCACTGTAGTTACTTTCTTTTAATCCGAACAAAGAGTTTCTTCTTTTTTCTACGAGATCATGTCTTTATGTTATGAGGAATCTGATAGGAAACGCAAATGTGTTCCGTTGAACAACAGTGCGAAGAAAGTGTGTTTCAATGAAAAAGTGGATACTCGCTCTACACCCAGTAACTCCAAAGAATTTACCATGGCCAACTTTCCAGCCCATATGTTTCATATAGGAGAATTGATATTCATTTCGGTGAATACATTTCAAAAACAAACTCGGGTGCATATTCGGGTTTATGCAACAGATGATAGGGGTATTTTACACCCTACTAAAAACGGAGTGTCTCTGAAACCTGAAGTGTGGTGTGCTTTACACAGTAAACTTTGTTGTTTTCGTCCTCGTGAAGACTTCGAGAGTGCATTCATTATTAAAAAGACGTTTGTGTTTTTAACCATTCCGATAAAGATATTGTATCAGTGAGTATCCAAAGACTATTCCAGAGGAAAGATTCGTCTTTTCAATTCGTCCGAGAAAGAGTCCTACTCAACGGCGAGAATTTAGACCAACTACGTGATTCTTACGAACGTGTGCTCAAATGTGTGAAAAACAAACTGTTGACTTACACTCTTTCTGAATATGTCGTGGCTGAAGTAGATCGTCTTCCTGAAATTGATTCATTATATTACGATGTAGATAGTCCACATGGGCTTCACGAACTGTTCGATTCTCTATGTAAGTGTTTAACAAAATATGTTTCTAACAATATTTCTTTATTTGTTAAATTGGATTGTGCTGTATGTCAAGATGATTTTATTTTACCAAAAATACACGAATGTATGAATGTAAGTAAACGAGACTGTTTTGATATGTATTTTGAACGTGCATTGTATAATATTGACTGGAAAACTTTAGCTGTCGATTTTGTTAACTTAAATAAAAATCGTCCTTATATAAAGTTTTTCAGAAATGATATGTTTGATTTAATGGAGATTGAAAATGTCTTTAAAAAAGTAGAGGACATGTATGTAAATGAATATACGCTGGATTTGTTACCTTCTTTATAGAATTTTTAGACTGATTTACCTGGTTCAATAAAATATTTTATTCATTTATTTATTATAGTGTTTCTGTCTGATTTATCTTATTTTTTATGTTGGGGGATGGGGGTATATAAGTATTTGAATTCTCATTTTTATTTCATTGTTTTGTTTGTATCGGATGAGGGGAATACATAACAAAAGTTGGAAGGGAAAATATCACGTATAGTAATGTCTATCGAACCTGTATATAAAAATCCCGAAAATCCAGCAAGTTTTGGAGGCGTTAATGCCTTATATAGAGCTTTAGATAATCGCGTTAAGACTAAAGATATCAAACAGTGGTTGGAAACAAAAGAATCTTACACTTTACACAAACCTGCAAGACGAAGGTTTAAGCGAAATCGGGTATTAGTGGGAGGGATAGAAGAGCAGTTTCAAGCAGATCTATTAGATTTGCAATCTCTAAGTCAGTACAACAATGGTTATAAGTATCTTTTTAACATGTATAGACGTGTTTTCAAAATATGCTTGGGCAATACCTTTGAGAGATAAAAAGAGTAAGAGCATATTAAAAGGCTTCGAAAAGATTTTCAGGGAACGGAAGCCATTGTCTTTGCAAACGGACAAAGGAACAGAATTCAAAAATAAAGCCGTACAAACCTATTTTAAGAAAATGAACGTTCACTTTTTACAACTAATAATGAAACAAAAAAGCGAGTATCGTCGAACGTTTCCATAGAACCCTGATTTCTAAAATGACGAAA